>CAWUDS030001189.1:0-49730 GCA_963859935.3 Lathyrus sativus | reverse complement strand
GACATCGAAGGTGGTTAGAACTGTTAAAGGATTATGATTTTGGTTTAAATTACCATCCGGGAAAAGCTAATGTGGTAGCTGATGCCTTAAGCCGCAAGACTTTGCATATGTCTGCAATGATGGCTAAAGAGTTGGAATTGATCGAGCAATTTGTCGCTACTGCGAAAATCGGCGCCGGCTGAACAGAAGAGTCGCCACCGTGCGTTATTTATCCCAACGGAGGGAAAGGAAACGCTCGAGGTAAACCTACCGCAAAACGGGGAAAGGTATGGTCATCGCAACCAAAACCTGGGTTCGGGAGTCGGTTACGCAAGGGGAAGGTATTAACACCCCTCACGTCTGTCGTACTCGATGGGATCCACGCTTGTTTTCGGGTATGGATTGTTATTCTATCTACTCTACAGGTCTGGGGTTTAAAAAGAAAAGAAAATGACTCGGCAAAGTATCGCACTTTATGCCTACGTATTCCCGTCTGGAACGAGAAATCAGAGTCAACGTAGTTCGCCTACCTACGGGAAAGGAGGGGAAGGTTGCTCGCTAGGATATCGCATCCTATGCCTACGTACTTTCATACAGCATGAAAGATCAGAGCAAACGTAGTTCGGGCCACGTACGACACAAGCTTGTCTTGATTGCTTTTATTCCTTCTGAAAAAGGTTTTTCTAATTAACAGCCCAAGCGGACAAAATGACGTTTTGATGAGTTCACATTCTTGTACGGAAGAAGTGTCTTTTATTGGGTTTGAAATCTTATTGTGTTTTTTCTGTTTGTTTTGAGAAGAGAAGAGACAAAACTCTAACCTACGGTTGCAAAGGGAATCAAACTAACCTAATGTTATCATGCATGGGTTAAGGCCTAGTGTCTATCATGCTCCTCTCTTGCGCAGAGAGAAACAGAGATCCTAAGGGAATAGATGGAAACAGAAACAATAACAGATATATACAGTAAAGCAGTAAAATGCATGGATGCAACAATACAAGCGAGGCAAGGGAGTCCCACTCAACCTCGAACCTAGAAAACAATAGGCAAAAGTGAACAGGATTCACTTTCAACCCAACAGGTTAAACAGCAAACAATACAGTCAGGGAAAACCAATCAATACATCAGAAATGAATAACAGCAGGAAAATAAACAGCCACAGCAGCTCTGCATCAACATCTGTCTTCAAGTCCTCATCAATCAGCTACAAGCTTCAGGCAAGCATCAATCTCCATCTCCACAGCCTTCAAGCAAGGTCTTGCTTATCAGTCTTCCATCCGCAATGGCTTTTCTTCAAGTCTCAATCTTCAGGATGAACATCAGTCAACAAGATAGAAGTGAATGTTAAACAGTAGACTGCCTACCAAGGGTGGCTCATCAACTGTTAACATTATACAGACAATTTTCTCTCAAAAGTTCTATCTTTCAAATACATTCACTGATCCTTCCAAAGGAAGGAGGTGGATATTTGAAAGAGACTTTGAATCATAGAGAAAGGATGGATGCAGACAAGGCATTCCATGTTTGAGAAACAAGCTTTCTAATCTAGAGCTCTGCCTAGCTCCTAAACCCTAGACTCCTCAACAGCTGCCAGCAAAGGAATCTCCTCATCAACTCTGGAAGTTGGTCTTCAATCTCTGGATCTCCAATGGCTTCATCATCACAAGTCTTCAGCTTTCCCAATCCCCAAGCAATCCCAATACCCACACAGACAAATCATAATCCCCATAGAGGGCACACCACACCAGTCAAGCAAATACAGACAGTACTAATAGCAGTAGGGGAATCCTAACATTTTCTAAGGGATCTAATAACTACCCATAATCCCTATATTCCCATACCCCAAAAATTCAATCTCTAACTCCTAAGGGAAATGAACTAATTTACCTATGTTATCACCTAAACCCTAGTTTTGTTCATGTTATTCACATCTAATCAAATCACCTAAAATTAAGTCCTAAAAATATGAACTAAATTTTATATGCAAGCTAACATTATCTACTAATCAACCTAAAAAGAATGGATTAAAAATAGTAAAGCATCTATTCAAACTAAAATTAACAAATTCATGTATCAAACTAAATGTTATTTATACCTATTTAATAGAGAAATATGCTAAAAATACTAAAATAAAATGAAATATTAATTTTTTTTTGGGATAATTTTCTTGACACAATTATTAATAAGGTGCAAAAAGAACCAATGAAAACCATGCATTTTTCTTTTTTTAATGATTTTTTAAAGGAATGAAAATTTTTAAAAGAAAATAAAATGAGAATTAATTGAAATGGGGTGCAGAAAGTAGATGAAATCAGTTAAGATAACAAACTGGGCCCAGACTGGGGGGCGCGCATAGCAAGCGCGTCTGGGCCCATATGCATTCAACAACTAACAAAAATTAAAAAAGATGAAAACGGTGCAGTAAGTAATTATTTTAGGCATAATGGAATTGGGCCTTGGTTCGTGGGGTGTCATTAGCAACAATTGCCTGAGCCCAGCCTGATTGCTTTAATGAAACGGTGCGTTGCACCATTTGAAGTTCCCTCCGTTTTTCTTCTTCAATCGTGGCTGTTGGTTTCAGTCCCCAGTCAAAGTTCAACGCCTGATCGTGTGGCCCAGGGGTTATCTTCAACCTCCAGCAAACCCTAAGCCATGAAAACCCTAACCATGCATGCATCTTCAAGTGCTCTGTTATCCCTCCATGCACCATGAAATCACACGATTCCAAAAGCAAAATTACTCTAATTTCTTCCCTCTACGTGACCATAACAATATCTCCCTCTAAAACTCACTCCACAATAGAACCCGATGAGCATAACAGTCTGAATCCATCAATATCACCTGTGATCAAACCTCCCAATTCTCTCTAATTCTTGCCCTAAACTAATCTACATCTTATGCTGATCATCATGAGCTACTCATTCAAGATTCTCGTGCCATAACCTATGAGTTACAAGCTCCAACAGTTTGTGCACACCATTAACAACCTCCATAAAACTTCTCCAAACTCACCAAAATCAGTCATCTAACCTATCCTAACATTCTTATGCTAACAAATCTCCATAACTCTAACCAAATCATGCAATTCGAATGAAGATACCAACCTGGTGTGATGATGAAAACAGGTGCTGAATCCTCTTGATCCAAGGCTTGAAATGAGTGGAAAATGATTAGAGAACTTGTTCTTGAGTTCTGTATGCAACAAATCTTGTTCAATTCTCTTGGATCTTGCAATTCCAAGTTTCTTGCTTCTTGGATGATGGAAGTGTATGGCACGAATCCTCCTCAATTCTACCAAATGCTTGTGTGAATTATGATCTATGAATGATGGTGATGAAGATCAGATCAAGAAAAATGGATATTGATAGAGATTGGAGAGAGTTTGAATTGATTTTGCAAATTGGAAGAAAGGTATGAAACTTGGTGTTATGAGCAATATGATTCACCAACCATGGCATGGAATTCTTCAATCCAATATATACATGAGTTTAGAAAGTCCTAGAAGTTTGGAGAAGCTTCCCATGCACTCTTTCCTTACATTTTGGATTATGTAACTTTCATTGTAAGTAACCATGCATAACTCCTAAATCTTGAACCAAACTCAAAATTCTACTTTTGCCAATGTTCTAAAAATGATTTTTCCAATCAAAATGACCTATAATTTCACCTCATTTGGCCAAAGTATGAAAAATCTCATTTTTAGGTCATTTTTCATTCATTAAATTCACCAATTTTGAAACCTTGAGCTATGAGTCTTTACAATCTTTCATGGTCACTTTTCTAGACTCAAAATGTCATTTGGAGCAAGTTTGATTTTGTGAAGTTTTCCATTTGAAGCTTCCTTGTATGAGTTTTGGGCATAGGTTTGAAATAACCTGTAATTCTCAGATGACCAAAATACCCTTTGCTTGCCAAGACCATAAGTAGAGTTACACAAATCATATGAAGGCATGCCATACCATTATAGAAAGCTAAGACAATTAGGAACAATTCTTATGTTGACCAGAAATTCATTTGAAATCTCCTTGAGGGGTAAAAATTGCTTGGAAGACAAGTCACTTTCACAGACAAAATTTCAGATACCTCAGATGACCTGTAACTTGCAAGGACCATAACTTGAGTTCTATAAATCTCATTGATCTCTTCCACCACTCAAATTAAAGGTCTTAAGATCCTCTACAAGTTTCATGTTGGCCAAGGATCCATTTGAATCTTGCATTTTTACTTATCTTGCTTGGAAATTTGACCTAAACTAGGGGATTTTACACAGAAACCCTAATTTAGAAACTCCTCTTCTCCTTGATTTCTCTGGATTTCTTCTTGACATATCACCCTATCCTTATTCTTCATGTCAAATGATGAACCCCACATCTATCCAATAGCCCTTAATGCCTTTCAATCAGTCATTTGACCTAGAGTTGACCTAGAGTTGACCCAGATGAAACCCTAGTTGACTGTCTTCAACTGCAATTCTTGTGATCACATCAATGACTTGCCTCCTTCTCCAAATGACTTTCCAAGCCCTCTATGATAACTAGATACTCTCCATGCTCAACCCACAACTCACAACTTACTTGGTAATCCTCAGATACCCTCAGATAGGAGATAGATGCCCTGCTTGATCCATTGACTTCCCAGCTTTCAAATTCTTTCTGATGACTTGAATGAGATTGAGTTTGAATAATAACCTCTTGATAGGCTCATAGAGATGAGAATAATGCTTGGTTCCCTGTTGGATGACTTGCTATGCTTATGCTATGCAAATGGTTAGACTATGTACATGACTATATATGCAAATGCCTATGATATTGAAACATAAACCATGTGAATAAAGGTTGAGCAAATTTTAGGGTGCAACAGCTGCCCCTATTCAAGCGACTTGGACCCGATTGGGTGAAGAGCCCGGAGCCTTCAGACATTCGAGGTACGAGACGGTTGAATACTAAGAACCCGAAAATTTGCCAACCGCAGAAATAAACTGCGCCACTGCTTGGGGAACGATATTCATCAACTGAATCTAACTGTTTACAGCAACCCACTGATCTCGTGTTGGGGATTATTTTCATCAGCCTGAAAAAGATTTCATCATCGCAGAGATAGAATTTTTGTCCACGTTAGGACTCCTCCTGCCGTCAACTCGGAAAAACTTCAACAACTTTGTTGGGGATGGCTCGTCTGCCTTCTCGTCAGAAATAAATCGTCCACGTTAGGAATAAACTCTCCACGTTAGGAATAACACCGTCCACGTTAGGAATAACACTTCGTCTGGATCTGTCCACGTCAGGACTAAAATCCTTCCACGTAATGAATGCCATCTTCTTGACTTGTCCACGTAAGGACTCAACTTTTCCACGTAAGGAATCAACTCCTTTCCACGTAAGGAAACCAACTTCTTTTTTGAATCTGTCCACGTCAAGACTAAACTTTCCACGTAAGGCATACGTCATTCTTCCACGTAAGGAATACAACTCCGTCCACGTAAGGAAACCAACTTCTTTTCTGAATCTGTCCACGTCAGGACTAAACTTTCCACGTAAGGCATACATCATTCTTCCACGTAAGGAATACAAATCCGTCCACGTAAGGAAACCAACTTCTTTTCTAAATCTGTCCACGTCAGGACTAAACTTTCCACGTAAGGAATACTATATCAATCTGTCCATGTTAGGACTCCAATCTTTCCACGTAAGGAATGCAATCTTTCTTCCACGTAAGGAATCACATTTTGATTCGTCCATGTAAGGACTCCAACTTGTTCCATGTAAGGAATCACATCTTTCCGCGTAAGGCATCCACAATCTTTCTGATTTGTCCACGTAAGGACTCCCATCTTTCCACGTAAGGAAACGATCTTATCTTGATCTGTCCACGTAAGGACTCCAATCTTTCCACGTAAGGAATACAATTTTTTACTCGATCTGTCCACGTAAGGACCCCAATCTTTCCACGTAAGGAAATAATCTTTCCACGTAAGGAACTAACTCTCTTCTTGCTTTGTTCACGTAAGGACTCCAATTTTTCCATGTAAGGAAACCGTATCGTCTTGATTTGTCCATGTCAGGACTCACCTTTTGACTTGCTGAGGATAAAAACTTGCCCACGTCAGGACTTGCGTATCTTCGACTTGCTGGGGATAACAACTTGTCCACGTCAGGATTCACACTTTGCCAACAACACGAAGAAGGATAACTTTGTCCGCATCTTATCATCCCGAAGAACTATAAACTTGTCCACATCAGGACGCACATTTCACCATTACGAATAGAGATATCTGCTGGAAATAAATGGTCCACGTCAGGACACCCACACGACGAGTAACCAATTTCGTCCCCGTCAGGACTTCACACTCAATCAATACCGAGAACTCGAATCTGTCCACGTCAGGACTAACACATATCGTCACCTGGAAGAAATGAATCTGTCTACGTTAGGACACCCATTTCTCTAGCCCGAAGAAATCCCGTCAATATCGGAATAAGTTGTCCACGTCAGGACTTATTGCTCCATCGATCCCAACCCACAACCAGCAACTTGAGGCGGACTCTACTGGGGATATTTGGAAACCAAACTACTGGATGCCTGCTCTAATAACCGGCGGTAGCCTCTGAAACTCTGATTCTTGAAACCCTTTGATGACAAATAACTCTGCTTGAGAATGAGGAGAAATTCTGCCTACTAACTCTGGCGGGGAGAACAAGAGACATTTACACAAATAACTCTGCTTGGAGACAAAGAGAACTTCCTCATGATAACTCTGTGGGGAATAAGGCCAAAGTTGACACTTCATTGAATATCTCACGTCGAGACCTCGAATGTTTATTGATTTATTGGAGCAAGAACTCCTTCCACCTGCAAGAGAGAAATACTTGAAACAAACGGTTAGCCATCCTGATTTATGCTTCAAAATGCATGTGCTTGACAATGACGCAATGCTCCATTCGACATGGAAATGCTGCGCGTTTTTTTCTTTATTTGGTGGATGCAAATATGATACTATATGCCAATGCGAATGCAGACTCGAACTGCTGAGATACAGGAACTGCTTCAGCAAAATAAATGTTGAAGACAATGCCGACTCCGCTGGGGATAGCCAGGCGCTACAGAATTATTCCAGCAAAATAAATGCTGGAAGAGTGAAGTCGTCTCAGCCGGGAAGTTGGGAACTTAAACCAAGCACCTCATCGAAGTAACACCCTGCTGGGGAATATAACTCTGCTGAAAAATAGCATATGAGCCTGGTATGATTGAACTTCTGCTGGAGAGTGAACTGATATCACACGGTATTCTGACAAAATAAATGCCAGGACTCGCAACCAACTCTGCCGGGGAGAGTCTCAATCTTCGAGTTCCACTGGGAGGAATGAAAATACTTGCTGAAAAGGGAACTCCATCGGGGATGGAACGATCCTCTTGGGGAAAATCAACTGACTCCGCTGGGGGAGCGTAAATGACCCTGCGGGGAAAGGTGAACTTGTCTGAATACATCTCACAAATATTAATCTTTTGAGGCTAAACCACTCTGCTGAAGATAGAGGAATCCTTCTGGGGGACATCATACTGTCTGAACACAGCATACAATCTTGGAATCGCCACACTCTGCTGAGGATAGACAACTTTGTTGGAGAATGCCCTTTGGAATGAGCTACGACTAGCTGGAAAATTTGATCCTTCTTCAGGGCGGAACATTGTCATCTCGGAAGCACGGCCTGCGTGGGGGTCGAGTCTTTCATTACTGCAATCTTTTGATCGTCCTCTTCATACGGCTATGAACCCTGCAACAACATAAACAAGACAAGACAAGCCTATGCAACCAAATCTATTTAGGTTAGCGTTAATGACACTATTTTCAATTAATTCAAAGTTTTAGCAATTATTGGCAAGGGCCAGTGACGTTATACCCATGCTAGTTTCATCAAACCTAGGCGTTTATCATGCACAAAACAGTAAAGAACCAGCATCAAATACTGAATAACATATTTTATTGATTGGGCCCCTGAATGGGCGGAGTTTTGTACACGGGATGTAACTCCTGAAAAGAGGAAGCTACGCAAAGCAAATATACAAGTATGCACAAGAAGCATAAATATATTGACAAATTAAATTTGTACACATGTCGGCAACTGGATGCAGATGAACACCACGAACTGATCCTCCTATGACTCGTCCGACTCTAATGCTTTCCCAGTATCCACACTTCCGAAGAGATTGCATCCGATAATCAACCTCTCGAGTATATTCTCCCGCACCACAGCTCAATGCAATATCAAAATTCGAACCGCATTCATTTGCTTTTCAAATCCCTATCTTTTGCGTGAACCGCCCTTTACGGGTTTTCAGTTCACCGGGATACCCCTTTTTGCCGAAGCCGCCCAGTGTAGGTTTTCAACTTCGCGGGTGTACATTTTTTCAATTTTATCCCTAACTTTTGCCCGAACCTTTCATTCTGTTTTTGGTTCGCCAGGATGCCCCATTTTTGCCTGGACTCTCTTTTTTCTGTCCAGCGGGTCAATTTTAAGCAAAGTATTTTTTAACTGCGTCCGAATTGACAGGCGACGTAAAGTCTTCACCGTCCATGGTGGACAACAATAACGCTCCTCCTGAAAAGACTTTTCTGACAACATATGGCCCTTCGTAATTGGGGGTCCACTTGCCCCTGTGATCTGCTTGCGGCGGGAGAATCCTTTTCAGCACAAGGTCGCCCGTCTGAAAGCTCCGCGGATGTATCTTCTTATCATATGCTTTCTTCATTCGGCTCTGGTACAAACGACCGTACGCTAGAGAAGCTAGCCTCTTCTCATCCATCAAACTCAGTTGGTTCAACCTATCTTTCACCCATTCTGCCTCATCTAATTGGACGTCTCGCAATACCCTCAGAGAAGGGATCTCAACTTCCAATGGTAGTACTGCTTCCATTCCGTATACTAACGAGAACGGGGTTGCCCCGGTTGATGTGCGTACCGTCGTACGATAACCGTGCAAAGCAAAAGGTAGCATCTCATGCCAATCCTTGTAAGTCACTACCATCTTCTGAACGATCTTCTTGATATTCTTATTGGCCGCTTCGACAGCGCCATTCATCTTGGGTCGGTAAGGGGAGGAGTTGTGATGTTCGATCTTGAAATTCTGACAAAGCTCCTTCATCATTTTGTTATTCAGGTTTGAACCGTTGTCAGTGATTATCCGCTCGGGGATCCCATATCTGCAAATGATATCTCTCTTGATGAACCTGGCCACCACCTGCTTAGTTACATTTGCATAAGACGCCGCTTCCACCCACTTGGTGAAATAATCGATTGCTACTAGAATGAATCGGTGCCCATTAGAAGCTGTCGGCTCGATCTTTCCGATCATATCGATTCCCCACATCGAGAATGGCCATGGCGATGACATAACATTCAGAGGACTCGGAGGCACATGGATCTTATCAGCATAGATTTGACATTTGTGGCACTTCCTCGCGAACTTGAAATAATCAGTTTCCATAGTCAGCCAAAAATAACCTGCCCGCAGCAGCTTTCTTGTCATAGCATGCCCACCAGCATGCGTACCAAAGGTACCCTCGTGTATTTCCTCCATGAGCAGCTTTGCCTCTCTTTCATCTACACAACGCAGCAGCACCAAGTCGTGGTTTCTTCTGTATAAGACACCGTCCGGATTCAAATAGAAATTGCCCGCTAATCTCCTGAGAGTCTTCTGATCTTGACTGGATGCCCCAGCCGGATACTCTTTGTTCTTCAGGAAATTAAGGATATCAAAGTACCACGGTTTGTCATCGGATGCTTTGTCAATAGAAAACACAAAGGCAGGCCTGTCAAGCCGAGAGATAATGATTCTGGGAGCCTCGTTCCAGAAGTTGACTTTGTACATGGAAGACAAAGTGGCCAGGGCGTCAGCCATCTGATTCTCTGCCCTCGGTACATGATGCAATTCAACCTTGTCGAAGAAAGGCAACAATCTTCTTGCATAATTCATGTAATGTATCAAGTTGGGCTGACGTGTCTCCCATTCCCCTTTGATCTGATTCACCACCAGAGCTGAGTCTCCGTATACGTCCAGATTTTTGATCCGCAAATCAATAGCTTCTTCGAGCCCCATTATACAAGCTTCGTATTCGGCCTCATTATTGGTAACTGCAAAGGTCAATCGAGCAGTAAACGGGATGTGCGACCCGTGTGGAGTAGTGATGATTGCTCCTATTCCGCTACCGTAAGCGTTCACAGCTCCGTCAAATATCATCTTCCACTTGGAACCCAACTCTGGTCCTTCGTCTGGCAACGACTCTTCACAATCCTTCATCTTTAGGTACATGATATCCTCGTCAGGAAAATCAAACCTCATCGATTGGTAATCTTCAATAGGCTGCTCCGCCAAGTACTCAGACAACACACTCCCCTTTATAGCCTTTTGCGAGACGTATTGGATGTCGTATTCAGTCAAGACCATCTGCCAACGGGCAATTCTCCCTGATAACGCCTGCTTTTCGAATACATATTTGATAGGATCCATCTTCAAGATGAGCATGGTTGTATGATTCAGCATGTATTGCCTCAAACGCTTGGCGGCCCAGGCTAGCGCGCAACAAGTTTTCTCCAGCATTGAATATCGAGATTCACAATCTGTAAACTTCTTACTCAAGTAGTAGATCGCATGCTCTTTTCTTCCCGTCTCGTCGTGTTGACCGAGAACACAACCCATACTTCCCTCAAGAACTGTCAAATACATAATCAAGGGTCTCCCTGCCACTGGAGGTATCAAAATTGGAGGCTCCTGCAAATACTGCTTTATTTTATCGAACGCCTTTTGACAATTTTCGTTCCACGTTACAGCTTGATCTTTCTTCAACAGCTTGAATAATGGTTCACACGTGGCCGTTAGGTGAGAGATGAACCGAGCGATGTAGTTCAACCTCCCTAAAAACCCGCGCACCTCTTTCTCTGTTTTAGGCGTCGGCATCTCTTGAATTGCTTTTATTTTAGCAGGATCAACCTCTATTCCCTTTTCGCTTACGATAAACCCCAGCAGTTTACCCGATCTCACCCCGAAGGTGCATTTGTTAGGGTTCAGTCTCAGCCTGAACTTCCTAAGCCTTTTGAACAGCTTCAGCAGATTCACCAGATGCTCTTCCTCCGTCTGGGATTTGGCAATCATATCGTCAACATAAACTTCGATCTCTTTATGCATCATATCATGAAAAAGAGTCATCATCGCACGCTGATACGTTGCCCCAGCATTCTTCAACCCGAAGGGCATCACTTTGTAACAAAATGTTCCCCAAGGCGTAATGAAAGTAGTCTTCTCCATGTCCTCTGGCGCCATTTTAATCTGATTATAGCCTGAGAAGCCATCCATGAAGGAGAATGCGGAGTACTGAGCAGTGTTGTCAACTAACACATCGATATCAGGAAGCGGAAAATCGTCTTTTGGGCTCGCTTTATTCAAGTCACGGTAGTCTACGCACATTCGCACTTTACCGTCTTTCTTGGGCACTGGTACAATGTTAGCGACCCATGAGGGATATTTTGTCACAGCCAGGTGTTGCACCCCAAAATTTGACCAACAATTATTTATTCATTGAGTGTTTGAAAGTGGATACCTTCATCAGAAAGTTCAAGAGATCCTCAGAGGAATTGGTTGAAACCAGGGTTGTGTGCTTCACAGTTTGAGAGTTGTGGGTGCTCCTCGGATGATTCTGAGACTTTGAGAAAGAACTTGATGTTTTGAGAAAGCCTATGAGATGTCTTGATAGCTTTCATGAAGCCCAAAGAGGTCATTATGCAAGAATTCAGGAGATTCAGCCATGAATGGTAGAATTAGGGTTTTGACTGGGTCAACCCTAGGATAACTGAAGATTTGGAGAAGGTTGAGACCTAATCCAAGGGCCATGAGATCATGGAATGATGTATAGAGATGTTATAGAGATGATTCCTAGACCAACTCATCATGATTGAGGAGTTTGGGAAGTTTTGAGTTAGGGTTTCTGAGGATTGTCAGTGCAAAAACCCTAATTTGATCCCTATCTTCCAGGCAGTTTTAGCTCTAGATGTGATTGATATCTCATCTTCCCCACAACATGAATGTTGTAGAGCTTGTTCTAAGCTTTAATTTGAGTGGTGGAAGTCCTTGATAGGAGTTACAGAGCTCAAGTTATGGTTTTGACAAATTACAGGTCAACAGAGGTATGTGAATCTGGGTCCTTGAAGGTCACCCAACTTGCAGACAACTTTTGCCCTAGTAGGATGATTCCTATGATTTCTTGGTCAACATGAATGTTGAAGAGGATCTTCTTAGCTTTAATTTGAGTGGTAGAAGTCCTTGATTGGATTTGTGGAACTCAACTTATGGTTTGAACAAGGCAGGGGCATTTTGGTCATTTGTCAGTTATAGGTCATTTTAGCCAATGCCTAAAACTCCAATTTCCAAGCCTCAAATGGAAAAACTCAAAACATGAAAGTTGCTCAAAATGTGATTTTAAGTCTAGAAAAAAGGTCACAAATTGTTGGAAAAGCTCATAGCATGAGATTACATGATTGGTCAAAAATGAACTAAAAAAGGCTTATAACTTTGAAAAGTTGAAATTGAAAAGTGATTTGGGAGATCCAAAAATCCAAAATAGGTCATCCAATATATCATTTTGATTGGAAAAACCATTTTGAGAACATTGGTTTAAGTAGAATTTTCATTTGAGGCTTAAAAAATGAGGTTCCTTTGGAAATTTGTTGCTTGCAAAAGAAGGTAACATTGAAAAACCCTACACAAGTGAAACTAAAGGCTGATTTGCATTCCTTATCACTCAATAACTCATGTAAGGACAATTTGGCATAGAATTGAAGGCTTGAAGCAAGGGATATGAGATTTTCAAAGTCTCATTTAAGGAGAAGTTCATGACTTTTCTAGATGGTTCTAGACACTTCTAGCCACTTCCATTGATTATTATATAGAGAGTGCATCAGAAAGTGTTGAAGGTTGGTGAAACTTGAGTCAAGTCAGAGGAGAGAGAGAGATACATAGCCATTGAAGCAATTCCTTCAAGTTGAAGCAACTCAAGAATTCTTCCACTACAAGCCATCTCCTTCACAATCATTGCAAACAGAAGACTGGTGGTCATCCAAGGATCATCTAGAAGCAATTCCAAGGCTTGAATCGTGCTCTACATCACTGCACCATAACCTCTTGACAGGTTTCTTCTTCACCTTATATCTCCTAAATTATTGAGTTTTAGTTAGTTTCATAGGTATGGAAATGATGTACTAGGCTAGATGATTAAACCCTAGAAGTTACAGCCTGTTCCATGGCAATGCATAACAGAACCATGATTCTTGAATCTTCAAGAATTAGTTGTTTAGGGCATTTTAATCAGCATGAATTGGTTTAGAATAGCAAGGGTAACTCATAGAACATTTGTAGACCATTAGACTGAAGTTTGGTGAAGATTGATATCAGTCGAACATGGTTGTACCAAGGCATTGAAGGCTTCTGTTTGGATTATTCACGAGGAATTAAGAGAAAGTGTACGTATGGTTGTGTAGAGCGTGAGTAGTAGATCATTTCTTGTTTTGGAATCAAGTGAAATCATGGCGTGTGCAGAGAGGTAGAGGAGCTCGAAGATTAGGGCATGAGAGGAGGGTTTCTGAAAACCCTAGGTCCCATTGGGGACGATGAAGGAGAGCCCTAGGATCAGTCTCAAATTTTGACAAATTCGTCCAATCCAACGGCCATGCGCGAATCTGAGAGTTGGAGGGAATTTTCAAAAGGAGTGAAACGCAGCCGTTTCATTAAACCAGCGCTGGGCCTCAATGCGCTATCCCCACCCCCCTTTATTTCTGGCCCAATGGATTTAGCTGGCGTGCATTGCTTTTCATACCCCCCTCCCATTAATTAATTTAATTTCTTTTATTTTCTTCTTTTAATATTTTCTGTTTTGTTTAATTCATTAAAAATTGGTAAAAAATGATTTTTTACTTCTTCTTTTTTCTATGATTAGATGAAAATGTGTAGAAAATTATAAAAATAAAGATGAGATTTTATTTTTAGGTTTAATATTTTTAATAGATTTTCCAAATAAATAGCTTTTTAATAGTCTTAATTTGGTATTTGATTTTGTAGGAATTGTTTTAGAACCTTCCCTTAGGTTTTTTAATCCATTCTTTTTTGTGCAATTAGATGATGAATCATAGTTCCCCATAGGTTTTTTTCTAGATTTTTAGAATTAAATTTTGATTAGTTTAATTAGGGTAGATTTAGGGTATCCTGATTAGGGTTTAAATTGTGTTTAGGTGAAGAATCCCTTTCTTTGATTGAGTTTTATCTTGATTTTTAGGTAGAGGCCTATGTAGATGTTATGAGTAGGTGTTGAGGACCCTTGTGAATAATTGTTAGATTTTTCCCCATTAGTTTAGTATTTTTAGGTATTTTCTGAAGTTGCCTGTTGACTTTGTCTCCCCTGTGGTTATCTGTTCATCTGTGGGGTTCATTGTGGGGAATTTGTTGTGGGGCTTGTGTTGCCTTGAAGACCTTGATGGAGAGAATCATGAAGTGAAGATTGTAGATCAAGATTCAGAGACCCAGAGCTTGTCTTGTTCCCTGTTGGTGAGGTTTGAGATCCTGAAGTTTGAAGGAAGTTCATGGTACTTTCCTGAGGAAGGTACTATGAATGACTTTCATTCTTTCTTCTCACCTCTTTCTTAAGTATCCAATGATGTTGGAGCCAACTTGTGAGTTTAATTTCTCCTGAGGAGGAATGTAAACTGATCACCTGTTGTTGAGCCACATGGGATACAACTCCTAAGTGGAAGCCTCCTAGTACTTTCCTGAGGAAGGTCCTATGGGTCTATTCACTTAGTTCCATTAGTTTATCTAGGATTTCTTAAGTATCCAATGATGTTGGAGCCAACTTGTGAGTTTAATTTCTCCTGAGGAGGAATGTAAACTGATCACATGTTGTTGAGCCACATGGGGTACAACTCCTAAGTGGAAGCCTCCTAGTACTTTCCTGAGGGAGGTCCTATGGGTCTATTCACTTAGTTCCCTTAGTTTGTCTAGGATTTCTCAAGTATCCAATGATGTTGGAGCCAACTTGTGAGTTTAATTTCTCCTGAGGAGGAATGTAAACTGATCACATGTTGTTGAGCCACATGGGATACAACTCCTAAGTGGAAGCCTCCTAGTACTTTCCTGAGGAAGGTCCTATGAGTCTATTCACTTAGTTCCACTAGTTCAGATAGGATTTCCTAAATATCCAGTGATGTTGGAGCCTGCTTGTGAGTTTAATTTCTCCTGAGGAGGAATATAAACTGATCACAGTGGTTGAGCCACATAGGGTATGACTCCTGAGTATACACCTCCTAGTGCTTTCCTGAGGAAGACACTATGAGTCTGCTTGCTTAGCTCCCTTTCTTTGGTAAGCTTGTTCTGAAGCTTGAAGACTGGGATTGATTTCTTTTGGTTAGGTTTTGCTTTAGGGCTAGTGCTTAGATTTGATTCAGATTCTGTGATTAGGGTCAGGATTAGAGAATAGATGAGTCTTTCTTTCTCAAGCATGTGTGTTTTGTTTGCCTGATGGCACTTCATTTCTTTTATCTGTAGATTGCTTGATAGCATGTTGTTTATTTTCAGTATGATTACTGCTATTTCATGACTGGCTTGAGGTCGAGATGAGCTTGTGGAGGCTGAAACCCCACACACATTTCCTCCCTCACTTGCATTGCATGCATTTTACTGTTAAAGCTGATGTTTTTGTCTGTTTCCGTGTATCATTGACATGATCCCTTAGGACTCTCATTTCCTCTGATGAGGATTTGATGATAGACTTTTAGGTTGAAACCTATGCATGACAACATCTAGGAGTTCCCTGTTCAAACCTCAACCATAGGATGAATCCATGGCATGATAACAGTAGGACTTGGTAGTCTCCCTCCTAGTTGAACCATTCTCACCCGTAGTTTCCCGAACTACGTTTGCTCTGATCTTTCATACCAGATGAAAGTACGTAGGCATAGGATGCGATGTCCTAGCGAGCAACCTTTCCCCCGTAGTTAGCCGAACTACGTTGACTCTGATTTCTCATTCTCTGATGAGAATACGTAGGCATAAAGCGCGATGCTTTGCCGAGTCATTTTTTCTTTTCTTTTTTCAGCCAGCCTTGATAGGTAGATAAATTATAACCAACCCGTCCAAGTAAACAAACAAGCGAGGATCCCGTCGAGTACGACGGACGTGAGGGGTGCTAATACCTTCCCCTTGCGTAACCGACTCCCGAACCCAGACAATGGTTGCGATGACCTTGTCTTACCCTTTTTCGTCAGGTTTTTCCGATCGTTTCCTTTCCCGCTCTGAGGGATAAATAACGAAAGGTGGCGACTCTTCTGTCATGCCGGCACCTTATTTTCGCGCAAGCGACAGCTGGCGACTCTGCTGGGGAGAACAGCATCTAGGGACTTTTCCCATCCCTTATGCTGGGACCGTTTCCCATCCCCTACGCGAGTCAATCCTATCGTTTGTGTGTTTGCTTGTTGGGTTGCGTTTATTTATCGCATTTTTACTTCCCGCATCTTTACTTCCCGCATTTTTACTTCCCGCATTTTATTACCCGCATTTTATTTCCAGTTTGATATGATTATCTGTGCTGCTGTGGGAGAGGGATGTTACTATGAGTGAGAAGCCGGACCTGGGCTTTGAGTACACACCTAGCTATAGTTGCGGAGAAGTAGTAGACGAACCTGTCTGCTGAGCAGGCACAGTTCCCTACGAAAATCTGCGCTCAAACGAGATTCTTGCAGAGGTGCTCCTTTCCGGTCCTGAGGATCTGAGGGGAGTCCAGACGTGAGGATTGTCGACTCTGGGGACCGATCATTTGGAAGTCAGCTAAGTGAGGCCTCTTCATGACTTGATGATGCCACTCCTTCTGGGAATCGTATCGTCACTCATGAAAGTCTGTGACGCTGATATCCGCATAGGATGCCATACCTTTGTCCGTGGATTAGGTCCATCATACCTGTGAGTGGGGTCGGGATATTGCAGGAAACTTTGACCTCAAAACTACCTGGTTTTCTTGACAGTGAATCGATTATGTTGGGTTCTCAGTTGCAGATATGTTCTTGATAGAGCGAGGGTTTGATCAGAGGATCTTATCATCGGATGTTTGTCTGTTCTTGATAGAGCGGGCTTTGATCAGAGTATTATTATCAGAGGTTTGTTCGGGATGGAGCAGATTTTGAGTGAGGTCTGAAGATCTCATTGGCAGTTGTTGTTTGTTCTTGATAGGGCAGATTTTGAGTGGGGTTTGAAGATCTCATCAGCAGCTGTGTATTTGTTCTTGAGAGGACAGATTTTTGATTTAGGGTCCGAAGACTTCATCAACAGATATTCCTTGATCTTGCATCCGGGGTCTTTATTATCAAGCCTTCGTTCTTGACAGAGCAGAAGTTTGATCTCGATCCTATCAGATGGTTATTCTCAACAGATCAGATCAGTGGTTTTACACCGGGGTTTCCTTCTCATCAGCGATTGTTGACATCGAATCTCCACAGCAGCCACCTGGATATATTGTTGCATACCTGCATTTTGCATTAGCTTGCATAATCATTCCATTAGCGTGTGTCTGTGACAGGTACCGCTTCCCCGATCCAAGATCTCTCATTATGTTACTGCAGCCGTTCTCAGAAAGACTGATGCGTATGAGTTCTCGGTCCTTGATATGTCGAATCTGACTATTGCTATGTGAGGTTACTATTTCCATGATTGGGCCCAGATTCCTCTCCTTATTATTGTCAGCAGGTTCCAGGATCGGGGGAAATCTCTCAAGCACACAGACACACGCATGCATCTGCATGAAGCATTCTTGCATGACATACATTCTGTTACCTTTTCCTAACCTTTGATCTTGACAGGTTTTTCAGGTACTCAGGTTCCGAGCTGCTTTCGATCTCCAGGATTGATCAAAGATTCATCCACCGCTACTCAACTCGCGCAAATCAGACGAGAATCATGGACCAAGTACAATCAGATGTTCAGGAGCTTCGTGAAAGGATGGATCGTTTTATGGAGTTGATGCAAGTAGTTGCGAACGGGCAAGATCAGCTTCGTACTTTGGTTCAACCTCTCATCTCCAGGGTTGACAGTAACGGAATACTTCACGGCGGGGCCGTGCCCACTCCTCCTCAAGTGGATACTCCACAGAACGTTGTTCCTGCTGCCGGGGGCAACGGTAGTGCTAACGGCAATCTTATGACTAATCTCGAACTTAATGCGGCGGGCGCCGTCAATGGTGGTTTGGGAGCCAATGTTACCGTGGGGCCGGTCAACAGCAATGTTGGTGCAGGAAATATGGTGGTGCCTCAACCGTGGCTGGAGGACCATCAGGATGACATTTTCTCTCAGAGAGGTGTAGAGGCTGAGTTGACTGCTGAGGCTCGACTCAGGTTCAAGGCGCTGGAAGATAAAATGAGAGATATAGAAAATCAGAACACATTGGGCGTTGACATGTCCAAACTCGGGTTGATTGCTGACTTTAAAGTACCTCACAAGTTTAAGGTGCCTATCTTTGAGAAGTATAGAGGCACTACTTGTCCCCGTGTTCACCTCCGATCTTATTACAGAAAGATGTCCGCTTATTCTGACGATGAGAAGCTGCTGATGCACTTCTTTCAGGATAGTCTTTCCGGCCCATCGCTCGAATGGTATATGGGTTTGGAGCCCGCTGCTGTGCGCACCTGGAAAGATCTTGCAGAAGCGTTTGTTCTCCACTATCAATATAATAGCGACTTGGCTCCCAACCGAGTTCAGCTTCAGAATCTCTCGCAGCGGAGCAATGAAAGCTTCAAAGAGTACGCCCAGCGGTGGCGTGAATTGGCTGCTCGGGTTCAACCGCCGATGGTTGAGCGTGAGTTGGTACAAATGTTCGTGGCTACCCTTCCTGGAGTCTATTATGAGAAGCTGATCAGTGGCATGTCCGGGACATTCTCAGCCCTCATCACTTTGGGCGAGCATGTTGAAAATGGTATAAAGATCGGCAAGATTCAGGGTGAATCATCCTCGTCTGGAGGAGCTAGCAAGAAACCCTATACTGGAAAACACCGAGAGGGCGATGCCAGTGCTGTCACCAATGCTAGGAGAAAGGGCAAGGGCCCTCAGTCTCAGATCGCTAGCATAAACATCCCAGCTGTTCCCCCGCAGCCGCAGCAGCAGCCCCAGCAACAGAATAACCCGGGATATAAGAGATATCAGAATCGGGGTCCCCTGGCAAACCGTCATTTGGAAGCTCCTCCCATGTCGTATGCACAGCTTCTGCAGACGTTGCTCCAGCTCCAATTAGTTCAGAAGAGGACGTTGGCTCCCTTGACAGGGGCACCACCACCGGGGTACGATGCTAATGCTACTTGTGAATTTCATTCTGGGGCACCTGGCCATACAGTTGAGAATTGCAAAGCTTTTAAGCACAAAGTCCAGGACTTGGTTGACGCCAAGGTTATCAACTTTTCTGACAGCGTGCCCAACGTCACCAAGAATCCAATGCCTCATCATAGAGGGGGCGGAGTGAATGCTGTTATCACTGAAGAGAATTCAGGCTTGCTGACTGATGTCGGAGATTTGAAGACGCCGTTGAGTTTCGTCAAGGCCAAGCTACTGAAGAAAGGCTTCTTTCCCGGGTGTGGAGAGTTTTGTATGGCATGTGCTACACTTCCTGATGGATGTGAGCAGTTGATCGAAGGTATCCAAAGTCTGATGACCGAGGGTATTTTGCAGTTTAGTCGGAGCGTTGAGAATGCGTCAGGGGAAGTCGTGCTGAAGCAGGCGGACGAAGTTGCTACTATTACCATTCCTCGCCACCCTATCACTATTTCTGCGCCCCGTCCGCCTACTATTACCATTACCAGGGCTGGACCAATCCCGTTCGAGAGTACCAATGCCGTTCCATGGCATTATGGTGCCGAAGTATATTGTAATGGTCAGAAGATAGAGCTTGAGTCATCCGGATCGACCGCGCAGAATCTGGCTGAAGTCAGTGGTATCACCAGAAGTGGTAGAGTGTTCGCGCCGGCAGAGGTTGCAGCAGAGAAGGTAGTCCGGGCTGACGCTATGGACAAAGGCAAAGGTAAGGCTGTTGAAGAGGTTCCTGCAGGGGCAGAGAAAGACTTGTTGGTTAAAGATGCAGAAGAGTTCATGCGACTGATCAGGAAAAGTGACTACAAGATTGTAGATCATCTTCACCAGACCCCGTCGAAGATCTCGATTCTTAACCTGTTGCTGTGTTCTGAAGCGCACCGCAACGCGTTGCTGAAAGTATTGAATGCTGCATACGTGCCGCAGGAGATATCAGTTAATCAACTTGAGGAAGTAGTAGCCCATGTCAATGCTGGTAATGGGCTGGGTTTTACAGATCTGGAGCTGACGCCCAAGGGAAGAGATCACAACAATGCCTTGCACGTCTCGATAGAGTGCAGGGGCACGATTATGTCACATGTCCTCGTGGATACGGGTTCCTCGCTTAACGTGCTTCCGAAGAAGGCACTGATGAAGTTGGATACCCGTGGACTGCTATGCACGCCCAGTGATCTGGTCGTGAAGGCCTTTGACGGAACCAAGCGCCACGTCTTCGGAGAATTGACCCTGCCAATTCAAGTTGGACCAGAGACGTTTAATGCGGTGTTCTATATCATGGATATCATGCCCGCCTATAGTTGCCTCTTAGGTCGGCCGTGGATTCATTCTGCTGGTGCCGTAACGTCTACGCTGCATCAGAAGCTTAAATATGTTGTTGGGGGCAGCATAGTGACAGTCTGTGGAGAGGAGGACATCATGGTAAGCCACCTGTCGTCCTTTAAATATGTCGAAATGGATGGCGAGATCCATGAGACTCTTTGCCAGGCGTTTGAAACCGTCAGAGTGAAGGAGGTAGCTCCCGTTGTTGCAGAGAAGCAAGAGGTGAACCTCTCTTCGTTTAAGGAAGCTAGAGCTGTTGTCGAAGCTGGTTCCACCCCAGGCTGGGGGCATGTCTTGGATATACCGTTCAAACAGGATAAGTTTGGATTAGGGTATTCTCCTGGAGCTGAAGCTTCATCTTCTTCTGGTAGCTCGTCTCGTGGGAAAGGGCCGATCCTATTCACCAAGGGCGGAGTAATTTTCGAGAGCATCAACGCAGCGTCTGAGGACAACGGGGATAGTGATTGTGATCTTGACGCCTGGATTCAACCGAGCAAACCAGGCGAGCACCTCCACAATTGGACCATCAAGGAGATTATCAAGCTGACAAGTGAAGAGTAATGATTTGCTTTTTACAATCTTTGTACAACCCTATGTCCTGCCCGGGGCATAGTGGTTTTACTGTCAGGGCCTTGTTGGATTATGTGTAGGCATTTGGTTAATAAATAAAAGGCGTTTTCTTCGTAATCAAATATTGTGTTCTCTGTTATTCCTATTTTATGTTTATTTCGAAAAACAGCAAAATGGCAACGAGGTTTGTGCTAACCTGCATATTCTTGCTTTAAACTTAACCCTTGTTATTGCAGGATCCACGTAACATATGACATCGACTCTGGACCCTCTACGGCTCACTACGACTTTGATTGCCCGATCTATCAAGCCGAGGATGAGATTGATGAAGACGAGGACCTTCCGGAAGAGTTGGCCCGCTTGTTGAGACAAGAGGAGAAGGTTATTCTGCCTCACGAGGAGGATATTGAGATCATAAATCTGGGTTCTGAGGAGCTTATCAGGAATGTCAGAGTAGGGGCTGCGTTGCAGAATGACGTCAAGCATAGACTGGTCGAGATGCTTCGAGAGTATAGTGACGTCTTTGCTTGGTCATATGAGGATATGCCCGGACTCGACACTAATATCGTGGTTCATCGCTTGCCGTTGCAAGAAGATTGCCCTCCAGTCAAGCAGAAGCTTAGGAGGACAAGACCAGACATGGCTGTGAAAATCAAAGAAGAAGTCCAGAAGCAGTTGGACGCAGGATTTCTAGCCGTTACCACCTACCCTCCGTGGGTCGCCAACATAGTGCCTGTACCGAAGAAGGACGGTAAGGTACGCATGTGCGTCGATTATCGGGATTTGAATAGGGCGAGCCCTAAGGATGATTTCCCGTTGCCTCATATCGATGTGTTGGTCGACAATACAGCCCAGTTTTCCGTGTTTTCGTTCATGGATGGCTTCTCCGGTTACAATCAGATTAAGATGGCGCCGGAGGACATGGAGAAGACAACGTTTATTACCCCCTGGGGCACGTTTTGCTACAAGGTAATGCCCTTCGGTCTGAAGAACGCAGGGGCCACTTACTAGCGAGCAATGGTAACTTTGTTTCATGATATGATTCATCATGAGATCGAGGTCTATGTTGATGACATGATTGCAAAGTCCCAAACGGAGGAGGAGCATCTGGTCAATTTGCTGAAGCTGTTTGAAAGGCTTAGGAAGTTCAGGCTGAGGCTGAATCCTAGCAAATGCACTTTCGGGGTGCGGTCCGGAAAGTTATTGGGGTTTATCGTTAGCGAACGAGGTATCGAAGTTGATCCTGCGAAGATAAAAGCTATCCAAGAAATGCCAGCGCCGAAAACAGAAAAAGAAGTTCGTGGTTTCTTGGGCCGAATAAACTACATTGCAAGGTTTATCTCTCAGCTCACGGCCACTTGTGAACCGATGTTCAAGTTGTTAAAGAAAAATCAGGCGATTACTTGGAACGAGGATTGCCAGAAGGCATTCGACAAGATAAAGCAGTATCTTCAAGAACCTCCGATCTTGATACCCCCAGTGGCTGGACGGCCATTAATCATGTACTTGACAGTTCTGGAGAATAGTATGGGGTGTGTTCTCGGTCAGCACGACGAGACGGGCAGAAAAGAGCATGCCATTTATTATTTGAGTAAAAAGTTCACTGAGTGTGAATCTCGATACTCGATGCTGGAGAAGACGTGTTGTGCATTAGCTTGGGCTGCCAAACGTCTACGACAATATATGCTCAATCACACCACTATGCTGATTTCGAAGATGGATCCGATCAAGTACGTCTTCGAGAAGCAGGCTCTTTCGGGCAGGATTGCCAGATGGCAGATGGTGTTAACAGAATATGATATTCAGTACGTCTCTCAGAAAGCCATCAAGGGAAGCGTATTGTCTGATTACCTTGCCGAACAGCCAATCGAAGACTATCAGCCGATGAAGTTCGAATTCCCTGACGAGGATATTATGTTTCTCAAAGCGAAGGATTGCGATGAGCCATTGCCCGATGAGGGGCCAGATAGGAAGTCTCAGTGGAAGTTGATATTCGACGGAGCGGTTAATTCCTATGGAAGTGGTATCGGGGCTATCATTACGACTCCTCACGGATCCCACATCCCGTTTACTGCAAGACTGACGTTTTCAGTTACCAACAACGAAGCCGAGTACGAAGCATGTATTATGGGTCTAGAAGAGGCAATTGATTTGAGAATCAAGAATCTAGACATATATGGTGACTCAGCGCTTGTAATCAATCAGATCAAAGGGGAGTGGGAAACTCGTCAACCGAATCTAGTGCCGTACATGAATTATGCCAGGAGGCTGCTTCCGTTCTTCGACCGAGTAGAACTTCATCATGTACCCCGGGCTGAAAATCAAATGGCTGATGCTTTAGCCACGTTGGCTTCAATGTATAAGGTCAATCTTTGGAATGAAGCTCCAAGTATTGTACTTTCGCGTCTTGACAGACCAGCATATGTGTTCGCAATCGAGGATGCCACTGACGGCAAGCCGTGGTTCCACGACATCCAGACCTTCCTTATGACTAAGGAGTATCCTGCGGGTGCGTCAACCCAGGATAAGAAGACTCTGAGGAGGCTATCTGGGAACTTTTACCTCAATCCTGATGGAGTGCTGTATAAGAGAAACCACGATCTCGTGCTACTCAGATGTGTAGATGAGAAAGAGGCAAGTATGCTCATGGAAGAAGTCCATGAGGGCACATTTGGTACGCACGCCGGCGGGCATGCCATGACTAGAAAGATCCTGAGAGCAGGATATTACTGGTTGACTATGGAGTCGGATTGCTTCAGATTCGCGAAGAAATGTCATAAATGCCAGATTTATGCTGATAAAGTTCATGTGCCGCCGTGCCCATTGAATGTCATGTCCTCCCCTTGGCCGTTCTCCATGTGGGGCATCGACATGATAGGCAAGATCGAGCCCACCGCATCCAATGGTCATCGTTTCATTCTGGTAGCTATCGACTACTTCACCAAGTGGGTGGAGGCAGCCTCGTACGCTAATGTGACCAAGCAGGTGGTAGCTAAATTCATAAAGAGGGACATCATCTGTCGCTATGGAATTCCCGAGCGGATCATTACTGACAATGGTTCGAATTTGAATAATAAGATGATGAAGGAGCTGTGCCAGAGCTTCAAGATTGAACACCACAACTCATCTCCCTACCGGCCGAAGATGAATGGCGCCGTTGAAGCGGCCAACAAGAACATCAAGAAGATTGTTCAGAAGATGGTTGTGACGTACAAAGATTGGCACGAGATGCTGCCGTTTGCCTTGCACGGTTATCGTACGACGGTGCGTACGTCGACCGGGGCAACTCCTTTCTCCTTGGTGTACGGTATGGAAGCTGTCCTACCGCTAGAAGTGGAGATTCCCTCTTTGCGAGTTTTGGTTGATGTGAAACTTGATGAGGCAGAATGGGTTGCGAATCGCTTGAACCAACTCAGCCTGATGGACGAGAAGAGGTTAGCATCGATTGCATTTGGTCGCCTGTACCAAAGCCGAATGAAGAAAGCTTATGATAAGAAGGTGCGTCCTCGAAGCTTTCAGACGGGTGATCTCGTCCTGAAGAAGATTCTTCCGCCACACTCCGATCACCGGGGCAAGTGGACTCCGAATTACGAAGGGCCGTATATCGTCAGCAAGGTCTTCTCAGGAGGAGCTTTGTTGTTATCCACGATGGATGGTGAAGATTTTGCATCCCCGATGAACGCGGACGCAGTTAAAAAATACTTTGCTTGAAAGCGACCCGCTGGACAAAAAAGAAAGAGTCCAGGCAAAAAAGGGGCATCCCGGCGAACCAAAAACAGAATAAAAGGTTCGGGCAAAAATTAGGGATATATTAAAAAAATGTACACCCGCGAAGTCGAAAACCTACACTGGGCGGCTTCGGCAAAAAAGGGTATCCCGGTGAACTGAAAACCCGGAAGGGCGGTTCACGCAAAAGTTAGGGATTTGAATAAGCAAATGACTGCGTTCCGCGTATGGACTTTCATTGTTTAGTGGTTCGGAAGACCTGAGGGCCGTTTATCTGAATCAATCTCTTCCAAAGCTGAAGCATCGGAGAAGTATCGAAGTCGAGTGGGTCTTAGAGGGATCAACTCATGGTGTTCGTCTGCGCCTCGATTGCCGACATTTGTATATACTGATGTATATTTATGTTTTCTTTTTTTGCGCGGCTTCCTCATTCCAGGAGCTTGCCTCTGTTGTAAAACATTTTTGCCCATTCAGGGGTTCATCATCAATAAAATGCACATTATTCAGCAATTCTACTTGTCTGTTTAGCATTTATCTGTTTTGTTTGCGTATGAGAACGCCGATGTGTTTTTTGATAAAATGCGCATACATAAACTTGCGGGCCTAAGCCCATTGATTGTTGAAACAATTAACTAACTAAACATTGTCACGAGATAATAACCTGGATAGGCCCCTTTGAGGAGGGTATCTTGTCTGTTTGTTTGTGTTGTTGCAGGTATAGCCCTTGCCAGAAGATATGCCGTGCGTATCCCCGCGGCAGGATGAGGCCTCCTTCTCCAGCAGAGTTCAGTAATCTCTCCTCCGCAGAATCAGAATCAGAATAGTGAGCATTGATATGTCTTCCCCCAGGTAGAGGTGATTCTCTTCCCCAAGCAGACGCATCCTGAAGGAATGTCACCTCATCGGCTGAGTCAAGCACCGAAGAATGATGCTGTCTCTCCCCCAGCACCGGGTCACAAGTGCAGAGTTCATAGAAGTGTTCGGATGCTGAAGCTCGTGTTTTCCCCAGTAAAGTCGCTGAAGCAGGATTTTCCCCCAGCACCGGGTCACAAGTGCAGGTTTCGCAGGAAGCTAGTCGTATACCGAAGTATGCAGTAACTGATGGTGCCAGACTGAAGTCTCCAGTGGAATTGAGATTCCCCACCAAGAGCCGTATTCTCTCCTGAAGTTCGATGATTCCCTCTTCCCCAGGAGAGCAGTGGAACAGCTGATGTTGTATTCCCTTGCAGAGTTGTACTCTCCCCCGAAGTCAGATGACCCTTTCTTCCCCAGTGGAATTGAAATTCCCCATCAGAGTCGTGCTCCCCAATAAAGTAGAATGATTTCTCTCCCCGGCTGAGTCTGCAGAAAAGCAGAATCTTTGAACATTGATCAGATCATGATTGATTTTCCCCAGCAGAGCGTGGGGCAGCTAATGCTGTGTTTCCCCAGAGTCGCACTCTCTCCATCGAAGCAGAATGATTTCTCCTTCCTCAGCCAAGTTTGCAGATGTCCAAGAGATCCGAATCCTTGGAAGTTGATCAGATCATGATTGGTTTTTCCCCAGTGGAGTGTTGAGCAGCTGAAGTTGGTTCCCCACAGAGTGGTCATCCCCAGAAGAGTAGCCGAGACGGCCGCGCAGTTCATTCTCGCGATTGATATCAGCAGATCCAAGTTCTCGTAGAGCTTCATCCCCTGCAGCAGTCAGCTGAAGTTGTCCCCCTGCAGCAATTCGCGGAAGATCAGTTCCCCAGACAGAGCCTGATCGATATTGGCGTGTTCACGTTCTCCTCAGCAGGATGATTCCTCTACCTGAGTGGTTCTTTCTCCTTGACAGGAGGATTCCCCTTCGACATTTATTTTGCTGATGGGATCGCATCATTGTGCATGACTGCATAGCATTGTGCATGACTACATAGCATTTAACACTGCATAGCATGACTGCATAGCATTGTGCATGATTGCATAGCATTTAGCATAAACGTATAGCATTCCCACAGTGTGGGGCATGGTGCCGAAGCATACGCATCATAAGCATGATCTAGGTCATCATCATCCTTGTTGAACAGGTGTATCCCCGAAAGACCAGTTGCTCAGGACAATTCTTGATAATCTCCCCAGCAAGGTCGCTCTTTTGAGATCATTCTTAAAGACCCCGGTGTGATCCCCGCGGTCGCTCGCTCAAGATGATTTTTGAGATCCCCAGCGAAGTCGTCAGTTCGAGATGATTCTCGAATTCCTCAGCAGGGCCGTTCGCTTAAGATGATTCTTAAGACCGCAGCGCAGGTTCCCGATTGGTTTGCTTAGTATGATTCCTGAGCTCCCCAGTAGCGTCCTCAGCAAGAGTTGCCCAGGAAGGTTCCTGGAATACCCCGCAGAATAAAGTGTCCAGAATGGTTGTCGGTTCAGGATGATTCTTGAAGGTGCCCGACGGAGTTGTGTGTTCAAGATGATTCTTGAAGTCCTTAGCAGCGTGATATGTCTGCTCCAACGGTGATGTCTAATCTGAAGATTGACTTCGTAAAACGCCTGAGGGCGGTATCAGAAGGTTCCTGTGAATTCAGATTTCCTGGTTGACGAATCAACGGGTGGCTAAAGACAAAGTTCAGCTTTTTGTTTGCAAGGTGATCCGTGTTGGTCTGAAGACCAAGTCAGTTGTCCTGAGGTGGTGACTGATTGCAATCAAGTGAATGATATTTCTTCTGACTGAAGTCGAAGATGTTTCTCCAGCTGAAGCGGAGTTTTGCCTGAAGGCAAAGTGGTTGAATCCCCGTAGAGTCATGAATGGCTCAGGATACCATTTCTCTGACTGAAGTCATAGATTTCCCAAGCTGAAGCGAAGGTGCCTAAGGGCAAGGTTATCCCCAAGGTCATGAATGACCTAGGATTCATTCTTTCGGACTGAAGGCCGAAGTATATCCCTGACTAAAGTCACGGATACTCTATAGCAGAGGCGGAGTCACCTGAAGGCAGATCCATGTATCCTTGAAGGACAAGGACCATTTCTTCAGACTGAAGTCGAAGATACCTCCTGCAGAGTTGCCATCCTTGAAGGCCAAAGATGCTTATCTTCAGAAGTACTTGAAGGTCTTTTCTAGCTGAAGCTGGAAGTGGCCAGGGGCCAGGGTTTCATATAGTTCTGATGTTGAAGTTCTACAGTGGGATCATTGTGCAGTAGTATTCCGATGTTCGTTATGGTTCTTAGGGAGAACCCCAGATCAAAGTGTGCTCGGTTAAGTCTCTCATTCCCAGCGGAGTAGTTTCAAATACGCAAATGTATCTTTTGTTCCATTTACCAGGGGTGAACCCCAGGTCAGAGATGTTCAAGATCATCATTTGTCCGGCGGAGAAGTTGGATATTTGTTTGACGGCGAGGTCAGACTCTTTCAATCCCCAGTAGAGATAGTGTTTGTGCGACGACGGTGTCAAGTGTCTCTAAGAAGATGTTTGTTTCCGACGGTGACGTCAGATCGATATTTCTCCAGCTAGTTGCCGTGCAGCTAGTGTTGCAGTATTCAAAGATTTGTTCCCCGCAGAGTACCGTGTGCTCGTGCAGTTGGCAAATTTTCGGGTTTACCGATATTCAACCGTCTCGTACCTTGATTGGTTGAGAGCCGTTCGCTTCTCACCCAGTCAGGTTCAAGCCGTTTGAATAGGGGCAGCTGTTGCACCCCAAAATTTGACCAACAATTATTTATTCATTGAGTGTTTGAAAGTGGATACCTTCATCAGAAAGTTCAAGAGATCCTCAGAGGAATTGGTTGAAACCAGGGTTGTGTGCTTCACAGTTTGAGAGTTGTGGGTGCTCCTCGGATGATTCTGAGACTTTGAGAAAGAACTTGATGTTTTGAGAAAGCCTATGAGATGTCTTGATAGCTTTCATGAAGCCCAAAGAGGTCATTATGCAAGAATTCAGGAGATTCAGCCATGAATGGTAGAATTAGGGTTTTGACTGGGTCAACCCTAGGATAACTGAAGATTTGGAGAAGGTTGAGACCTAATCCAAGGGCCATGAGATCATGGAATGATGTATAGAGATGTTATAGAGATGATTCCTAGACCAACTCATCATGATTGAGGAGTTTGGGAAGTTTTGAGTTAGGGTTTCTGAGGATTGTCAGTGCAAAAACCCTAATTTGATCCCTATCTTCCAGGCAGTTTTAGCTCTAGATGTGATTGATATCTCATCTTCCCCACAACATGAATGTTGTAGAGCTTGTTCTAAGCTTTAATTTGAGTGGTGGAGGTCCTTGATAGGAGTTACAGAGCTCAAGTTATGGTTTTGACAAATTACAGGTCAACAGAGGTATGTGAATCTGGGTCCTTGAAGGTCACCCAACTTGCAGACAACTTTTGCCCTAGTAGGATGATTCCTATGATTTCTTGGTCAACATGAATGTTGAAGAGGATCTTCTTAGATTTAATTTGAGTGGTAGAAGTCCTTGATTGGATTTGTGGAACTCAACTTATGGTTTGAACAAGGCAGGGGCATTTTGGTCATTTGTCAGTTATAGGTCATTTTAGCCAATGCCTAAAACTCCAATTTCCAAGCCTCAAATGGAAAAACTCAAAACATGAAAGTTTCTCAAAATGTGATTTTAAGTCTAGAAAGAAGGTCACAAATTGTTGGAAAAGCTCATAGCATGAGATTACATGATTGGTCAAAAATGAACTAAAAAAGGCTTATAACTTTGAAAAGTTGAAATTGAAAAGTGATTTGGGAGATCCACAAATCCAAAATAGGTCATCCAATATATCATTTTGATTGGAAAAACCATTTTGAGAACATTGGTTTAAGTAGAATTTTCATTTGAGGCTTAAAAAATGAGGTTCCTTTGGAAATTTGTTGCTTGCAAAAGAAGGTAACATTGAAAAACCCTACACAAGTGAAACTAAAGGCTGATTTGCATTCCTTATCACTCAATAACTCATGTAAGGACAATTTGGCATAGAATTGAAGGCTTGAAGCAAGGGATATGATATTTTCAAAGTCTCATTTAAGGAGAAGTTCATGACTTTTCTAGATGGTTCTAGACACTTCTAGCCACTTCCATTGATTATTATATAGAGAGTGCATCAGAAAGTGTTGAAGGTTGGTGAAACTTGAGTCAAGTCAGAGGAGAGAGAGAGATACATAGCCATTGAAGCAATTCCTTCAAGTTGAAGCAACTCAAGAATTCTTCCACTACAAGCCATCTCCTTCACAATCATTGCAAACAGAAGACTGGTGGTCATCCAAGGATCATCTAGAAGCAATTCCAAGGCTTGAATCGTGCTCTACATCACTGCACCATAACCTCTTGACAGGTTTCTTCTTCACCTTATATCTCCTAAATTATTGAGTTTTAGTTAGTTTCATAGGTATGGAAATGATGTACTAGGCTAGATGATTAAACCCTAGAAGTTACAGCCTGTTCCATGGCAATGCATAACAGAACCATGATTCTTGAATCTTCAAGAATTAGTTGTTTAGGGCATTTTAATCAGCATGAATTGGTTTAGAATAGCAAGGGTAACTCATAGAACATTTGTAGACCATTAGACTGAAGTTTGGTGAAGATTGATATCAGTCGAACATGGTTGTACCAAGGCACTGAAGGCTTCTGTTTGGATTATTCACGAGGAATTAAGAGAAAGTGTACGTATGGTTGTGTAGAGCGTGAGTAGTAGATCATTTCTTGTTTTGGAATCAAGTGAAATCATGGCGTGTGCAGAGAGGTAGAGGAGCTCGAAGATTAGGGCATGAGAGGAGGGTTTCTGAAAACCCTAGGTCCCATTGGGGACGATGAAGGAGAGCCCTAGGATCAGTCTCAAATTTTGACAAATTCGTCCAATCCAACGGCCATGCGCGAATCTGAGAGTTGGAGGGAATTTTCAAAAGGAGTGAAACGCAGCCGTTTCATTAAACCAGCGCTGGGCCTCAATGCGCTATCCCCACCCCCCTTTATTTCTGGCCCAATGGATTTAGCTGGCGTGCATTGCTTTTCATACCCCCCTCCCATTAATTAATTTAATTTCTTTTATTTTCTTCTTTTAATATTTTCTGTTTTGTTTAATTCATTAAAAATTGGTAAAAAATGATTTTTTACTTCTTCTTTTTTCTATGATTAGATGAAAATGTGTAGAAAATTATAAAAATAAAGATGAGATTTTATTTTTAGGTTTAATATTTTTAATAGATTTTCCAAATAAATAGCTTTTTAATAGTCTTAATTTGGTATTTGATTTTGTAGGAATTGTTTTAGAACCTTCCCTTAGGTTTTTTAATCCATTCTTTTTTGTGCAATTAGATGATGAATCATAGTTCCCCATAGGTTTTTTTCTAGATTTTTAGAATTAAATTTTGATTAGTTTAATTAGGGTAGATTTAGGGTATCCTGATTAGGGTTTAAATTGTGTTTAGGTGAAGAATCCCTTTCTTTGATTGAGTTTTATCTTGATTTTTAGGTAGAGGCCTATGTAGATGTTATGAGTAGGTGTTGAGGACCCTTGTGAATAATTGTTAGATTTTTCCCCATTAGTTTAGTATTTTTAGGTATTTTCTGAAGTTGCCTGTTGACTTTGTCTCCCCTGTGGTTATCTGTTCATCTGTGGGGTTCATTGTGGGGAATTTGTTGTGGGGCTTGTGTTGCCTTGAAGACCTTGATGGAGAGAATCATGAAGTGAAGATTGTAGATCAAGATTCAGAGACCCAGAGCTTGTCTTGTTCCCTGTTGGTGAGGTTTGAGATCCTGAAGTTTGAAGGAAGTTCATGGTACTTTCCTGAGGAAGGTACTATGAATGACTTTCATTCTTTCTTCTCACCTCTTTCTTAAGTATCCAATGATGTTGGAGCCAACTTGTGAGTTTAATTTCTCCTGAGGAGGAATGTAAACTGATCACCTGTTGTTGAGCCACATGGGATACAACTCCTAAGTGGAAGCCTCCTAGTACTTTCCTGAGGAAGGTCCTATGGGTCTATTCACTTAGTTCCATTAGTTTATCTAGGATTTCTTAAGTATCCAATGATGTTGGAGCCAACTTGTGAGTTTAATTTCTCCTGAGGAGGAATGTAAACTGATCACATGTTGTTGAGCCACATGGGGTACAACTCCTAAGTGGAAGCCTCCTAGTACTTTCCTGAGGGAGGTCCTATGGGTCTATTCACTTAGTTCCCTTAGTTTGTCTAGGATTTCTCAAGTATCCAATGATGTTGGAGCCAACTTGTGAGTTTAATTTCTCCTGAGGAGGAATGTAAACTGATCACATGTTGTTGAGCCACATGGGATACAACTCCTAAGTGGAAGCCTCCTAGTACTTTCCTGAGGAAGGTCCTATGAGTCTATTCACTTAGTTCCACTAGTTCAGATAGGATTTCCTAAATATCCAGTGATGTTGGAGCCTGCTTGTGAGTTTAATTTCTCCTGAGGAGGAATATAAACTGATCACAGTGGTTGAGCCACATAGGGTATGACTCCTGAGTATACACCTCCTAGTGCTTTCCTGAGGAAGACACTATGAGTCTGCTTGCTTAGCTCCCTTTCTTTGGTAAGCTTGTTCTGAAGCTTGAAGACTGGGATTGATTTCTTTTGGTTAGGTTTTGCTTTAGGGCTAGTGCTTAGATTTGATTCAGATTCTGTGATTAGGGTCAGGATTAGAGAATAGATGAGTCTTTCTTTCTCAAGCATGTGTGTTTTGTTTGCCTGATGGCACTTCATTTCTTTTATCTGTAGATTGCTTGATAGCATGTTGTTTATTTTCAGTATGATTACTGCTATTTCATGACTGGCTTGAGGTCGAGATGAGCTTGTGGAGGCTGAAACCCCACACACATTTCCTCCCTCACTTGCATTGCATGCATTTTACTGTTAAAGCTGATGTTTTTGTCTGTTTCCGTGTATCATTGACATGATCCCTTAGGACTCTCATTTCCTCTGATGAGGATTTGATGATAGACTTTTAGGTTGAAACCTATGCATGACAACATCTAGGAGTTCCCTGTTCAAACCTCAACCATAGGATGAATCCATGGCATGATAACAGTAGGACTTGGTAGTCTCCCTCCTAGTTGAACCATTCTCACCCGTAGTTTCCCGAACTACGTTTGCTCTGATCTTTCATACCAGATGAAAGTACGTAGGCATAGGATGCGATGTCCTAGCGAGCAACCTTTCCCCCGTAGTTAGCCGAACTACGTTGACTCTGATTTCTCATTCTCTGATGAGAATACGTAGGCATAAAGCGCGATGCTTTGCCGAGTCATTTTTTCTTTTCTTTTTTCAGCCAGCCTTGATAGGTAGATAAATTATAACCAACCCGTCCAAGTAAACAAACAAGCGAGGATCCCGTCGAGTACGACGGACGTGAGGGGTGCTAATACCTTCCCCTTGCGTAACCGACTCCCGAACCCAGACAATGGTTGCGATGACCTTGTCTTACCCTTTTTCGTCAGGTTTTTCCGATCGTTTCCTTTCCCGCTCTGAGGGATAAATAACGAAAGGTGGCGACTCTTCTGTCATGCCGGCACCTTATTTTCGCGCAAGCGACACCAGGAAACCAGCATCCCACTGTTTTTGAACCTCTTCTTTGATCTTCACTGCCATATCTGGTCTAGTTCTGCGAACCTTTTGTTTGACCGGCGGGCATTCTTCTTTCAACGGCAGACGGTGCACAACCATATCTGTATCGAGCCCTGGCATGTCTTCATACGACCAAGCGAATACATCACTATACTCTCTGAGCATTTCAACCAGTATTCGCTTGACGTCGCTCTGCAGCGCGGCTCCTATACGAATGTTCTTTTCAACCCCTTCCGACCCCAGATTAATAATTTCGATGACCTCTTCATGAGGCAGAATGACTCTTTCTTCTTGCTTCACCAACCAAGACAATTCTTCGGGAACGTCACCATCTTCAACAATCTCTTCTTCGGCCTGAAATACCGGGTGTTCAAAGTCGGGACGAGTCATAGGTGGTTCAAGGATGTCATCTGAAAATGTTATCCTGCAGGAGAATGGTTAAATGCTTCAAAATGCGTATAAAGCGAATCACCACGTTGCCATTTTGTTGAAAAATACAAAACAAGAAAAACAGGGATCACAATATTTGCACATGAAAACGCCTTTTATTTAATGATAAACAGGCAATGTTCATAACAGCACAACCCTAAGCAAATCATGATGCCCCGGGCAAGACATCAGATTGTTCAACAATTAATAAAACAAAGCATTACTGTTTAAGAGTCACAGGAACAAGCTCCTGAATGGACCAGTTGCACAATCCTTGTCCTGGCGTGCTTGGCTGAATCCAGGCATCCATATCACAGTCGCTGTCTCCTTCGTCAGACTCTGAAGCAGCGTTGATGGTCTCATGACATACTCCACTGGCAGAGATGGTTATTGGCCCTCTGAATCGGGGTGCCCCTACAGCAGGTGCTGACGACGACGGTCGATATCCCAACCCGAATCGGTCCATCTTCACAGGAATATCCAGCACTTTGCCCCAGCCCTTTGCTTCTCCTGCCTCTACCAGAGCTTGGGCCTCTTTATACGACGAGACGGCTATCTCCGACACTTTGCTCGGCCCGGGACCTTTGTCCTTGATACGCAACCCCTCGAATGCCTGGCAAGGTGTTTCGTGAATCTCTCCATCGACCTCCACATATTTAAATGACGACAGATGGCTGACCAGGATGTCTTCTTCTCTGCACACGGTGACCACGCTGTCTCCGACCATATATTTCAACTTCTGATGCAGGGTAGACGTGACTGGCCCAGCCCCATGAATCCAGGGTCTTCCGAGCAGGCAGCTATATGCAGGCTGGATGTCCATGATATAAAACTCAGTCGCGAAAACCTCCGGCCCCACCTGTAGAGGCAATGTTATCGATCCAAAGACTGTTCTCCGCGTGCCATCGAATGCCCTAACTACCAAGTCACTGGGCGTGCATAGGATTCCTCTGACATCTAGCTTCATCATCGCTTTCTTGGGCAGCACGTTCAAAGACGATCCGGTATCGACCAGTACATGCGACATGACTGATCCTCTGCACTCGACAGATACGTGCAGCGCCATATTATGATCTCTCCCCTTCGGGGTCAAATCGAAGTCTGTAAAGCCCAAGCTATGGCCTGCATTCACATGTGCTAGCACTCCCTCCAGCTGATTTACGGAAACATCTTAGGGTACGAAGGAAGTATCCAGGACTTTCAACAGTGCATTTCGGTGAGCTTCAGAACACAATAGCAACGACAGGATAGATATCTTGGACGGCGTCTGTTGCAGATGCTCCACAATCTTATAATCACTTTTTCGAATCAAGCACATGAACTCTTCCACATCCTTCGATGCCGTTGCCTTGTCGCTTGCCTGCACTGGGACGTTCTCAACCATTTTCCTTTTTCCTTTTGCCAGTCTTTCGGCCTCCACTTCAGGCGATATGAAGATCCTACCACTCCTTGTCATACCTCCTGAACCGACAACGTTGTCTACGGTCTCGGCTGGCTGCTTATTAACATCAATCTTGATCCCATCGCAATACACTTCCAACCCATAGGACCATGGGACTGCTTTTGTGCTCTCGTACGGGATCGGTCCGGCCTTAGTGATAGTGATTGGTGGTCGCTGGGTCGGTGCTGTTATGGTGATTGTCTTTCGAGGAATCGTCATAGTGGCCACATCACTCTGATTGTTTGCCAATGCCCCTGCAGGCTCTTCAATTGCTGCTCGGTCAAATTGCAACATGCCGTCATCAATTAAAGCCTGAATACCTTTCTTTAAATCATCACACTCCCCAGCTAGGGTCCAGCATTCTAAACAATACTCGTCACATCCTGGATAGACACCCCCTTGCAATAATCGGCTTTTTATCTCTCTCAGCGGCGTTTTCAAATCCTCGACATTCATAATCAAATTCAAACCTTCCTCAGTCAGAATGGCGTTTGCCCCATGATTAGGCATGGGTTTCTGCACTATATTCGGACCCGCCGTTCCGAAATTGATGGCCTTACTGTCTAGTAGATCCTGCACAACATGCTTAAAAGCATGGCAACCCTCTACATCGTGGCCCGGAGCCCCAGAGTGGAACTCACAGTGCCTGCTTGCATCATAGCCATACAGAGGAGTTCCCGTTATAGGTGCCAGAGTTCTCTTCTCTACCAAATTCAGACCCAACAGCGTCTGTAACAAATCTGCATAGGTTGAGGGAGGCTTTTCAAACACTCTCCTTGGTTTACCACCCTGGAATCTTCGCTGAGCAGGCTGTGCCCCCTGCTGTGGCTGCTGCTGCTGCTGCTGTTGTTGTTGCATTGGCTGTTGCTGAAACGGTTGTTGTTGAAACGGAATAGTAACACTCGCCACCTGCTGCGGCTGATTATACTGGTTTTGACCTCTGCCTCGGCCTCTGCCTCGGCCTCCAAACACTGCGCTTGCCTCGCCCTGACGACGCCCACCAAAAGCCTTCCTGTTACTGCCAGATGCAGTTGATTCCTCAGCTTGGAATCTTCCTTGTTTAATGTTGTTTTCAATCTTTTCTCCCATCAGAATTAAGTCTGAGAAACTGGCCAAAGATGTGTGAAACAACTTGTCATAAAACATGCCTGTGAATGTTCCGATGAACATGTCATTCATTTCCTTGTCTTCTAAAGTAGGACGGACCCTAGCAGCCGTGTCGCGCCATCTTTGCGCATACTCTTTAAAGCTCTCACCCTTCTTCTGAGACAGCCCTTGCAATTGGACCCGATTGGGCGCCAAGTCGCTGTTATACTTATAGTGAGCTACAAATGCCTCCGCCAGTTGCTTTCATGTCTTTATATTAGTTGGCTCCAACCCCATGTACCACTCTAAGGAAGGACCTGACAAACTATCTTGAAAGAAATGCATTAGCATTCTCTCATCAGTTGAGTACGCAGACATCTTTCTGTAATAAGCCCGCACGTGCACTTTCGGACAAGTGTCCCCTTTATACTTATCAAACGTAGGAGCTTTGAATTTGATTGGCACCCTCAAGCCAGGTACCAGACCCATTGTTGACATGTCTAAGCCCACAGCACTTTGGTTCAGGACCCCCCTCATCTGCTCTTCTAGCATTCTGATCTTCTGGGAGTCATCCATCGGCCCTTCGAAACCTCCGCCGGAGAAAGCGTCCTCCTGCTGATCTTCCTGCCAGTTACCATTCCCAATTCCATACCCATCGTATCCATTGTTGCGGCCAGCTCTGATTTGATTCATCACCAGGCCTCGCCCTCTGTTGCCGTACCCCTGAGCAACTCCAGCAGGTCCAAAAGCCATTAACCCAGCGCCGTTTCCATTTCCGAAACCTCCGTAACCCTGATTGGTCATACCATATCCGTCCGGCCCAAAGCCTTGAGTATTGAAACCATATTTCCCAGCATTATCGAATCCCTGATCATTGAACCCGAATCCAGCATTACCGAAGCCGTTGCCTCCCATATTATCACCCAAGTTGATATCACCAAGCCCAACGTTATGGACAGCAGTCTCGTTCCCAACTCCGACGTTACCGTTCCCAGCAGCGGTAGCGTTGTTGACATTAACAGCAGGTATGTTGACTACAGGTGGAGCCACTGGCGTGGGAGTGCCATCCCCATGAACAGTGTCGACTCGCACAGACTGATGATCCTCATTACTGTGACCAGCGTTTCTGACCAACAGAGGCTGCACCATGGCTTGCAAATTCTCCTGACCTTTTGCAATAGTCTCCATGGTCTGCATGAAGAGCGCTAGCTTCTCGCGCATATCTTGCATCTCGTTCTGCATTTGATCCTTGATTCTTCGACAATTGGTGTGAGTGGAATATCTGTGCGGGCGCTGATCTGCAATCCTGAAAATACCTGGTACAGAGCAGGAAATAAGATACCATCCAATAACTACCTGTAATGCAAATATGAATATGAATGCAATGCAATGTGTGTGTCTGTGCATTAGGGAAATTCATTCCCCGATTCTAGTGCGAAGGTGCCGGTGCAGTGACAGTGCTAGCAATATAAAGATCGGAGCTGAATCACAGAAAGCCTCATATATTGTAGAGAAAACCAATAAGCCAAGAATACAATATCACTGGGTACAATAAGAAGGCATGACCCCAACCAACAATCCTGGTGATGGTCAGCACTACGCAAATAAAGCATCTAGATAATACATGAAGTGATCAAGTACTCCCGTAAGCCCGGTACTCTTCTATCAACTTCTTGGTCTCTGGGTGACCTGGTCGGGTAAGCAGCCCTTCAACAGGCTGATTTATTTTCTTAAGAACACGTCGCACGTCTCCAGCAGTTTCCTCCCTGCCCCTTCTCCGAAGCGATCCTCTAGCTTCCGCTTCTGAGACACGGCTTCGTTCCTGCCTTCGATGGCCTTGTTCAATGCATTCTGGAGACTATACCGGGTCATCACTTCTTCTTCATACTTCTTGATGCTAGACTTCAACTGCTCTTCGAGGTCGGAAATTTGCTGCTTCAACTTATCTTCCCTCTTCTTGTTGTTGGTGAGCGTAGCATTCCAAGTCTTATTGCAAGAAGAGATTTCTCGGTGTGCTGCGTCGAGTGCTTTCTTTTTGGATTCCAGCATGTCATGGGAGCTTTTGAACTCTTGCCCCAGACGTTCGCGCTTCTTTTTCTCCTCAGTCAACTCAGCCCCTAGTCTGCTTACTAGCTCGATCTGCTGTTGGAAAGCATGCACGGCCTTGTTTTTCTCACTGCGTATCTGAGCTAGCTCTTGCTCTAACCCTTAATTGATCTTCATCAAGGCTTATTTCTCTTTCACCACTTGCTCGTAGGCCTCCCTAGAAACGGTGGTTGGCTCTTCTACCGGAGTATAAACAGGGACTGGTGCATCTGGAAATGGCATCCGCAACTGACTTGCTCTCTCCTGGATCCAAACTCTGTATGGTGCATAAGCCTGACAGTCATTCTTCCCTAACAGCGGCTTCCCTCTTCGGTTAATACGCGTCCAGGCATGCTGCAGCTTGGCTAACAACTCCCCCTTCAAATCACCGGTGAAGTACAGAGATTCCTGTACTTCTTCCTCCTTTGGTGGGTTCTTCAACGCATATTCGAACTGGCGAACGAACAGAGAAGGGTTGTAATTGATACACCCTTTCCTTCCTATCAACGGAACATTAGGGTACCCAGAACAACTGAAGATAAGCTCAGACCCCAGCAGGTCTCGATCAAACCACTGTATGTCTTCAGAAGATAGCCTCATCAGGCGTTCTGACCAGCTAGCTGAAGTTGCACTGTCCACAAATGGCCCCTTCATGGGAAGATGACTCTTGAACCACATATTCAACAAAGGCGCACATCAGTAAACAACCTTTCCCCTTCTGTTTTCATTCTTGTAGTGCAAGGAGTGGTAGAAGTCTCCGATCAACGTGGGCACTGGGTTGCCAGCAGCAAAAAGATGGAAGGCGTCCAAGTCCACGAAGTTGGGCAAGTTAGGAAACAACACTATCCCGTATATGCATAGAGCCAAAATAGCATTGAAAACCACCCAACATCCGCTCTTGGCATACTCCTGAGCCTTGCCAACCAGAAAATCAAGAGAGAAACCTGAAACCCCAAGCCAAGAAGTCACTAACAGTTCTGCAGCGTCCATGTGCAAGGCTTCAGCTAAGTCCTCCAACTTGGGCTCAGCAGCAGAGTGAATAAAGGGAACCCTGTTCTGCACCGGTAGCTCAGTAATCTCCACATACTCCTCAATGGTAGGCCCTAGAATAAAATCAGCAAACGTGAAACATCTCAATGCGGGGTCATAGAACTGCATCAGGGTGTACAGCCCATTCATCTCATCAGTAGTGGGCTTGCAGACTAATCTCAGTAATCTCCCATGACTCATTCTGAAGCTTCTCCTAACCTCATCATCAGCAAGAGATATCAGACCAAGCAAAGGAGTAATATCAGGTGTAGGCAGCTTATACGCAACTGTCTTCCTCAAACCAACCATGATCAAAACTCAGAAGTCTGGGCACTAGAACCGGGGGATATGCAAATGCACCTGCAGCACAGACACACGTTAATGGGATGCAATGATAATGGGTATGCAAACAATGCAATGCATGTAACATGCAACAGGGACCAAATGCTGTGGCTTGAAAAAGCCTGAACCATATCAAGAAGTCTCAGATATACTCTCTAGAAGTCCTCAAACCCTGGCCTCAGACAGACCTAAAACAAAGCTCCAGCACTGGTCTCTGACAGACCTCATAACAACTCTGACTGGTCTCTGGCAGACCTCAAATCATATCTCCAACTGGTCTCTGACAGACCTCAGAACTCTCCATAAATACCCAGGATCTCTGATCACGAAACAAATCGGTAGTCTGAAGGTCTAGTTACCTGCATGACCCCCAAACCCTCTCACAGGTGGTTGTCCTAGTAACTGACACAAGGTATGGCATCCTATGCGGTCGTCGGCGTTACAGACTTTCAGGGTTGATGATACGATTCCCAGAAGGAGTGGCATCATCAAATCCTGAAGAGGCCTCACTTAGCCAACTTCCAAATGATCGGTTCCCGGAGTCGACAATTCAGCTGACCAACAACCCCTTCGACCCAAAGGGTAGAAAAAGAAGCCAACCAGAAGAACCTCGTCCGAGTGTAGATTTCATGAGACACTAATGCAAGCAAAGCCGGCACGCCCCCACTACTTTCTACTCTAATTCTAGGTGCACTCAAGCCCAGGTCCGGCTTATCTCTCAATCATAGAACCACCCATCACACCCCAATACAGCAATAATAATCAATATATATAATGCTGAAAATAAAGGTCAGAAGTAAAAATCCATACAAAATCCTCGACGGGAAAACAAGCGCTAGGATTGACTCTCTTAAGGGACGTTGGATCCCAAATGCATAAGAACTATCGCAGTCCTTAGCAGCCAGGGGACGTTGGATCCCCAGCAGAGTCGCCAGCTGTCGCTACTGCGAAAATCGGCGCCGGCTGAACAGAAGAGTCGCCACCGTGCGTTATTTATCCCAATGGAGGGAAAGGAAACGCTCGAGGTAAACCTACCGCAAAACGGGGAAAGGTATGGTCATTGCAACCAAAACCTGGGTTCGGGAGTCGGTTACGCAAGGGGAAGGTATTAGCACCCCTCACGTCCGTCGTACTCGACGGGATCCACGCTTGTTTTCGGGTATGGATTGTTATTCTATCTACTCTACAGGTCTGGGGTTTAAAAAGAAAAGAAAATGACTCGGCAAAGTATCGCACTTTATGCCTACGTATTCCCGTCTGGAACGAGAAATCAAAGTCAACGTAGTTCGCCTACCTACGGGAAAGGAGGGGAAGGTTGCTCGCTAGGATATCGCATCCTATGCCTACGTACTTTCATACAGCATGAAAGATCAGAGCAAACGTAGTTCGGGCCACGTACGAAACAAGCTTGTCTTGATTGCTTTTATTCCTTCTGAAAAAGGTTTTTCTGATTAACAGCCCAAGCGGACAAAATGACGTTTTGATGAGTTCACATTCTTGTACGGAAGAAGTGTCTTTTATTGGGTTTGAAATCTTATTGTGTTTTTTCTGTTTGTTTTGAGAAGAGAAGAGACAGAACTCTAACCTATGGTTGCAAAGGGAATCAAACTAACCTAATGTTATCGTGCATGGGTTAAGGCCTAGTGTCTATCATGCTCCTCTCTTGCGCAGAGAGAAACAGAGATCCTAAGGGAATAGACGGAAACAGAAACAATAACAGATATATATAGTAAAGCAGTAAAATGCATGGATGCAACAATACAAGCGAGGCAAGGGAGTCCCACTCAACCTCGAACCTAGAAAACAATAGGCAAAAGTGAACAGGATTCACTTTCAAACCAACAGGTTAAACAGCAAACAATACAGTCAGGGAAAACCAATCAATACATCAAAAATGAATAACAGCAGGAAAATAAACAGCCACAACAGCTCTGCATCAACATCTATCTTCAAGTCCTCATCAATCAGCTACAAGCTTCAGGCAAGCATCAATCTCCATCTCCACAGCCTTCAAGCAAGGTCTTTCTTATCAGTCTTCCATCCGCAATGGCTTTTCTTCAAGTCTCAATCTTCAGGATGAACATCAGTCAACAAGATAGAAGTGAATGTTAAACAGTAGACTGCCTACCAAGGGTGGCTCATCAACTGTTAACATTATACAGACAATTTTCTCTCAAAAGTTCTATCTTTCAAATACATTCACTGATCCTTCCAAAGGAAGGAGGTGGATATTTGAAAGAGACTTTGAATCATAGAGAAAGGATGGATGTAGACAAGGCATTCCATGTTTGAGAAACAAGCTTTCTAATCTAGAGCTCTGCCTAGCTCCTAAACCCTAGACTCCTCAACAGCTGCCAGCAAAGGAATCTCCTCATCAACTCTAGAAGTTGGTCTTCAATCTCTGGATCTCCAATGGCTTCATCATCACAAGTCTTCAGCTTTCCCAATCCCCAAGCAATCCCAATACCCACACAGACAAATCATAATCCCCATAGAGGGCACACCACACCAGTCAAGCAAATACAGACAGTACTAATAGCAGTAGGGGAATCCTAACATTTTCTAAGGGATCTAATAACTACCCATAATCCCTATAGTCCCATACCCCAAAAATTCAATCTCTAACTCCTAAGGGAAATGAACTAATTTACCTATGTTATCACCTAAACCCTAGTTTTGTTCATGTTATTCACATCTAATCAAATCACCTAAAATTAAGTCCTAAAAATATGAACTAAATTTTATATGCAAGCTAACATTATCTACTAATCAACCTAAAAAGAATGGATTAAAAATAGTAAAGCATCTATTCAAACTAAAATTAAAAAATTCATGTATCAAACTAAATGTTATTTATACCTATTTAATAGAGAAATATGCTAAAAATACTAAAATAAAATGAAATATTAATTTTTTTTTTGGGATAATTTTCTTGACACAATTATTAATAAGGTGCAAAAAGAACCAATGAAAACCATGCATTTTTCTATTTTTTATGATTTTTTAAAGAAATGAAAATTTTTAAAAGAAAATAAAATGAGAATTAATTGAAATGGGGTGCAGAAAGTAGATGAAATCAGTTAAGATAACAAACTGGGCCCAGACTGGGGGGCGCGCATAGCAAGCGCGTCTGGGCCCATATGCATTCAGCAACTAACAAAAATTAAAAAAGATGAAAACGGTGCAGTAAGTAATTATTTTAGGCATAATGGAATTGGGCCTTGGTTCGTGGGGTGTCATTAGCAACAATTGCCTGAGCCCAGCCCGATTGCTTTAATGAAACGGTGCGTTGCACCATTTGAAGTTCCCTCCGTTTTTCTTCTTCAATCGTGGCCGTTGGTTTCAGTCCCCAGTCAAAGTTCAACGCCTGATCGTGTGGCCCAGGGGTTATCTTCAACCTCCAGCAAACCCTAAGCCATGAAAACCCTAACCATGCATGCATCTTCAAGTGCTCTGTTCTCCCTCCATGCACCATGAAATCACACGATTCCAAAAGCAAAATTACTCTAATTTCTTCCCTCTACGTGACCATAACAATATCTCCCTCTAAAACTCACTCCACAATAGAACCCGATGAGCATAATAGTCTGAATCCATCAATATCACCTGTGATCAAACCTCCCAATTCTCTCTAATTCTTGCCCTAAACTAATCCACATCTTATGCTGATCATCATGAGCTACTCATTCAAGATTCTCGTGCCATAACCTATGAGTTACAAGCTCCAATAGTTTGTGCACACCATTAATAACCTCCATAAAACTTCTCCAAACTCACCAAAATCAGTCATCTAACCTATCCTAACATTCTTATGCTAACAAATCTCCATAACTCTAACCAAATCATGCAATTCGAATGAAGATACCAACCTGGTGTGATGATGAAAACAGGTGCTGAATCCTCTTGATCCAAGGCTTGAAATGAGTGGAAAATGATCAGAGAACTTGTTCTTGAGTTCTGTATGCAACAAATCTTGTTCAATTCTCTTGGATCTTGCAATTCCAAGTTTCTTGCTTCTTGGATGATGGAAGTGTATGGCACGAATCCTCCTCAATTCTACCAAATGCTTGTGTGAATTATGATCTATGAATGATGGTGATGAAGATCAGATCAAGAAAAATGGATATTGATAGAGATTGGAGAGAGTTTGAATTGATTTTGCAAATTGGAAGAAAGGTATGAAACTTGGTGTTATGAGAAATATGATTCACCAAACATGGCATGGAATTCTTCAATCCAATATATACATGAGTTTAGAAAGTCCTAGAAGTTTGGAGAAGCTTCCCATGCACTCTTTCCTTACATTTTGGATTATGTAACTTTCATTGTAAGTAACCATGCATAACTCCTAAATCTTGAACCAAACTCAAAATTCTACTTTTTCCAATGTTCTAAAAATGATTTTTCCAATCAAAATGACCTATAATTTCACCTCATTTGGCCAAAGTATGAAAAATCTCATTTTTAGGTCATTTTTCATTCATTAAATTCACCAATTTTGAAACCTTGAGCTATGAGTCTTTCCAATCTTTCATGGTCACTTTTCTAGACTCAAAATGTCATTTGGATCAAGTTTGATGTTGTGAAGTTTTCCATTTGAAGCCTCCTTGTATGAGTTTTGGGCATAGGTTTGAAATGACCTGTAATTCTCAGATGACCAAAATACCCTTTGCTTGCCAAGACCATAAGTAGAGTTACACAAATAATATGAAGGCATGCCATACCATTCTAGAAATCTAAGACAATGAGGAACAATTCTTATGTTGACCAGAAATTCATTTGAAATCTCCTTGAGGGGTAAAAATTGCTTGGAAGACAAGTCACTTTCACAGACAAAATTTCAGATACCTCAGATGACCTGTAACTTGCAAGGACCATAACTTGAGTTCTATAAATCTCCTTGATCTCTTCCACCACTCAAATTAAAGGTCTTAAGATCCTCTACAAGTTTCATGTTGGCCAAGGATCCATTTGAATCTTTCATTTTGACTTATCTTGCTTGGAAATTTGACCTAAACTAGGGGATTTTACACAGAAACCCTAATTTAGAAACTCCTCTTCTCCTTGATTTCTCTGGATTTCTTCTTGACATATCACCCTATACTTATTCTTCATGTCAAATGATGAACCCCACATCTCTCCAATAGCCCTTAATGCCTTTCAATCAGTCATTTGACCTAGAGTTGACCTAGAGTTGACCCAGATGAAACCCTAGTTGACTGTCTTCAACTGCAATTCTTGTGATCACATCAATGACTTGCCTCCTTCTCCAAATGACTTTCCAATCCCTCTATGATAACTAGATACTCTCCATGCTCAACCCACATCTCACAACTTACTTGGTAATCCTCAGATACCCTCAGATAGGAGATAGATGCCCTGCTTGATCCATTGACTTCCCAGCTTTCAAATTCTTTCTGATGACTTGAATGAGATTGAGTTTGAATAATAACCTCTTAATAGGCTCATAGAGATGAGAATAATGCTTGGTTCCCTGTTGGATGACTTGCTATGCTTATGCTATGCAGATGATTAGACTATGTACATGACTCTATATGCAAATGCCAATGATATTGAAACATAAACCATGTGAATAAAGGTTGAGCAAATTTTAGGGTGCAACACAATTCAGAGATCTGAGTTTAGTTTGTGAAGTAACACCGAAGAGTGTAAAGTTGGGCATGTTAAAGATTAATAATGACTTTTTGGACAGCATTAGAGAAGCTCAAAAATTAGATGTGAAGTTGGTAGATTTAATTCCTGGAGTAGATCATTCAGAAAATAATGATTATCAGTTGGATGCGCAAGGTGTGTTGAGGTTTCGTGGTCGTACTTGTATTCCTGATAGTGAAGATATGAAGAAAGCGATCCTGGAAGAGAGCCACCGAAGTAAGTTGAGTATTCATCCAGGAGCGACGAAAATGTATAGCGATTTGAAGAATCTATTTTGGTGGCCTAGTATGAAGCGTGATGTAGCCAGATTTGTTCATGTTTGAAGTGTCAGAAGTCGAAAGTTAAGCACCAGAAGCCTGCTGGGTTGATGCAACCGTTAGAGATTCTAGAATGGAAATGGGACAGCATTTCGAAGAGGATGTCATTCCATTTGGGTGATTGTTGATAGGCTTACAAAGTCAACTCACTTTATTCCTATTAACATCACTTTTCCGGTATCGAAGTTAGAAGAGATTTATGTCAGAGTGGTTGTTAAGTTGCATGGTATTCCGTTGTGTATTATGTCGGATAGAGATCCGAGGTTCACTTCTGAATTTTGGAAGAGTCTGCAAGAGGCATTAGGTTCCAAGTTGAGGTTGAGTTCAGCATACCATCCTCAAACAGATGGTCAGACCGAACAGACTATTTAATCCTTAGAAGATTTGCTGAGGGCATGTGTCCTCGAGGAAGGCGGTTCGTGGGATACCTACCTTCCGTTGATAGAGTTTACGTATAATAACAGCTACCACTCTAGTACCGGAATGGCACCGTTCGAAGCTTTGTATGGTCAGAAGTGTAGGACTCCGTTGTGTTGGTATGAATCCGGGGAGAGTATAGTACTTGGACCAGAAATTGTTCGGGAAACAACGAAGAAGGTGAAGTTAATTTGAGAAAAGATGAAAGCTTCACAGAGTAGGCAGAAAAGTTATCATGATAAGCGTAGAAAGGATTTAGAATTTGAAGCTGGAGATCATGTGTTTTTGAGAGTCATGCCTGTGACTGGAGTTGGTAGAGCTTTGAAATCTAAGAAGCTTACCCCTCGTTTCATTGGTCCGTACCAGATATCGGACAGAGTTGGAAAGGTTGCGTATCGAGTGGTGTTACCGCCTAATTTGTCGAATCTGCACGATGTATTCCATGTGTCACACCTCCGAAAGTATATTTCAGATCCGTTGCATGTCATTCCCATGGATGATGTGCAAGTACGTGACAATCTTACGGTGGAGACGATGCCTGTAAGAATTGATGATCGAGAGGTGAAGACGTTAAGAGGAAAAGAGATTGCTTTGGTGAAAGTGGTCTGGTTGGGAGCTGTTGGCGAAAGCTTGACGTGGGAATTGGAAAGCAAGATGCGGGGGTCTTATCCCGAGCTGTTTGATTGAGGTAATTTCGAGGACAAAATCATTTTAAGTTTGGGGGAGTTATAACGCCCGTTCTTTTTAAATTAATTATTTATGAATTGTTGGTGCACCTTTATGTGGGAGTGTGGCTGAGAGCATGGGTGGATGTCCTTAAAGTATAGGAAACCATTTAATAAATATAGAGTTTGATAATATAATATGATTAATAATAAGGATAATTTAATAACTATTATTATTATTATTATTATTGTTATTATTATTATGATTATTATTATTATTATTAGTGGATGGAATAATGTGAATTAGGGAGTTATTAGAGAGGTTGTGGGGAAAAAGAGCAAACGCACGATAAACTGCTCATAAAACCAAAATTGAGGAAAAAGGTTGAAGAGAAGGAAAAAGGAACGTGACTGTGGAGGAGTTAGGAACAGAAGAATTATCCGCCGGAAATAACTCAAGGTAGTTGCAGAAGAGTCACCGGAGAGCAAATCGGAAGTTTAGAGTTGTCCTAAATCCAAAGGTAAGGGTGGGGTTCAATTCTATAACTGTGGGTATGATCGATTTCATGTAGGGAATTGAATCATTGGGGTAATGTTCCCGTAAGTCGACAAATAGTAAGGGTTAATATTCTCGTAGGTCAATAAATAGTAAGGGTTAATGTTCTCGTAAGTCGATAAATAGTAAGGGTTAATGTTCCCGTAGGTCGATAAATAGTAAGGGTTAATGTTCTCGTAGGTCGATAAATAGTAAGGGTTAATGTTCCCGTAAGTCGATAAATATTAAGGGTTAATGTTCCCATAGGTTGAGAAATATTAAGGGTTAATGTTTGTCTGTGCCTGAATTAGTGTTCTATGTCATTAGTTCTAGATAATAATATTGGGAATCGGCGCCGACACGCGCTAATTTCCCATTTGTTGCGAAAAGGTTGTTATTATGCTCTTACTTGATTGATATGAAAATTGTAGTTGTATGATGCGTAGGAAGTTGAGATGTTTCGGTTATGGACAATATGGTTGTAGGCTTAATGCCTTGTTGCGTAGTTGTTACGGTTGTGTTATAGTCCATAATAGATGCATATCATAGCATATCATCCTGGTTGGCCTGTATTGGCGTTGGTTGTGCCTGTATTGGCGGCCTATAATGGCAATTAAATTGGTTGTGGAGTGCTGCTCCGAAATGGTACCACATGCATAGTTGAGTTGCATAGTTGAGTGGCATAGTTAAGTTGCATAGTTAAGTCACATATTGTCGCGTTATTATGTGTTTGCAAGTAATGACGAGTTGCTGAATTTTCATGCTAATTGTGCATACATGAATGATGAAGTTCCTGATAATTCGTTATGATAATAGTTGTAGCACTGCGAGAATCTTAATGGCTATGATATACTCATGACATGACTTTTATCATGCCTTATGTTATAATTTTGATATCTCACCCTTTTACGTTGTATGTTACCTCCGTTGGTGGTAATTTGCAGGTAGCTCGGAATAGAGTGTAGCTTTCCGTTTAAGGTGTCGTTGGTCGCTCTGATACGTAGCACTCTTGGGGGGATGAACGATTGATTTTACGGCTTTAGTTGATTTACTTGCTGCTGAATTTTATTAAGCACTTTTCTTTAATAAATTGGTTGCTTCTGATAGTGCCAAATGTTGGTTGTGCGCACTAGACCGATGAATCGGTAGTGCTGACTTTTATAATCGGAACTAGTCGTTTTGAGACTTGATGCAAGATATGGACTTGCTGAATTTTAATGAAAATGTAGTTGCAGACGTTTCTGATCTTGCTTTGGTTTATTTTAAATGTTGAAAGCTAATTAGATTTTGCTGCCAAGCAGATTGCCTTGTAATTGAAATGCATAGCAACCTATTGTTGTTAGTTCATCCAAATTTTGTGCTATGTATGTTACTAAATGATTCTGTTGCAGTTGTGTGTGTTCTGTGTAAGTTGAAATGTGACGCCCAATTTTTGTGAGTGTGACGACCGTCATCACGATCGTCACGACCCTCACGGTCGTCATGATCATCACGTTCGTCATGACCATCACGGTCGTGACGGTTCCCTCACGATTGTCACCTATCCAATTTTCATGCACTCTGATTGTTATTTTGTTGTTTATATGTTGGGGTTAGAATGGGGTGTTACAGAGATCAAAAGAATCCTAGAAAAAGTTGTTAACCCCAGAAGGAAAGATTGGTCTAAGCACTTGCATGAAGCCTTATAGGCATACAAAACATCTTACAGGACTCCTTTAGGCATGTCTCCATACAGGCTTGCCTATAGGAAGGCTTACCACTAACCCATTAAGTTAGAGCACAAATCTTTTTGGGCCATTAAGTAATTGAATTACAATTTAAACTCTACTGACCAAGCTATAATGATTCAACTTAATGAGTTAGAAGAGCATAGGTTGTTCTCTTATGAAATTGTTGAGTTGTACAAAGAAAAGACCAAGAGGTGGCACGACAATAAGTGTCAGAAGCGAGAATTGGTGGAAGGTCAAAAAGTCTTGCTTTTTAACTCTTGATTGAAATTGTTTCCTAGGAAATTAAAATCAAGATTGTCTGGTTCTTTCAAATTATTGAATATATACCCTTCATGGGGTTGTTGATCTATTTAATGAGAAAAATGGTGAAAATTTCAAGGTTAATGGACAAAGAATTACGACTTATTTTGGTGGCCCCTCAAACAACATAAGAGGCACCCTTAACTTCATTGCTTAAGTTCTTTGCTTTAGT
>CAWUDS030001188.1:37500-64161 GCA_963859935.3 Lathyrus sativus | reverse complement strand
ATGATCTCAAATATATCATGTTATAAGAAAATTATCTCTTTTTCTCCCATTTGAAGAGTTTTCAAGACATTACGAGTACCGGTTGAGAAAAATCAACAATCCAACCAGTGTCAAACACTTGTCTCTACACTTTTGTATTTAAGAATTAACGTTGTCATTGTCTAAAAATCTTTCTCATTATATTCGTCAAGGTATTCCTATAATCATTAATATCAAAATGTCATAGATCCTAAGGTTTGTGTCCATGGGGAGACGCTTAAGCGCTCCCGGCGTGATGAATGATCAATGCATATTTATGCACTTTCTCCTATATTTTTACTTAGGCATTTCTTTACTTTATCTTGATTATTTTTATGTTTTATTTTGTTTTTATATTTTATTTATTTTTGGTTTATTTGATTTCCGCACTTTTTTTTCAGCTTTAGCAGTCTGCACGGAAACGATCATAACTGGAGTTCCGGGAATCCGTTTGAGGCGTTCTAAAAATCGCCGGAAAGCTAAGAGAGAGAGCTACGACTTTCGCGTTGGAGTCGAAGTCAGATACGGAGCCAAAAATTCCAGAATTCCGTTTGAAGTTACTGCATTAGAATTTTATTTTAGTGTTGGGTCATGTATTGGGCCTGGGTTATGTTTCGACCAGTTGGGTTATGACCCGAATTTGCTTTCTTTTTAAAGGAAAAATACTCGTGTTACTGTTCACCTAATTACATTTTCACGAAAAATACATTCGGAGCTTTGACAGAACCATGGAGAGCTAATTCCTTAGAGTCATTCTGCAGTAATCGCGTTCCAACGCTTTGAGGATTTTACTTTATCAATCTAATTCGTTTCTCTTTCAACACTATTCTATGAATTGCTTTTGCTTAATCTGTTATTTATAGAATTGTTTTGATTAAACTCGTATGATTGCATCCTTAGCTTTTATTCGCCGTTACGTCGCTTTGTCGTTAATTCGCGTTTATAATTCGTGTTTGCTTAATTCACGAAAACTTAATCCGTTTGCTTAATTTGGAATATAGGATTGGTAATCTAGTTTATGTCTTTTGCGCTTGTTAATTGACATAGGAATCGAATAGATATCGAATTCGCTTAGGAAATTGGTAAGGTAGAAACCCGTGATAAGTCGGAACCGACAACAGTAGATTGACTTATTTTGATAATCACTTATTTTAACCGCTTAATTGCATTTTCTTTATTTATCCGATCAGAAACAAAACCAACTCCCCCTCCATTTCGAATTTGGTAGATTAATCACATAAAAGAATCCTTGAGACGATATCCGAGTTGAATTGTCGTTGTATTACGTTTTCATCAAAAACACTCGTTCTGATCCGCGCGCGACAGCTGATCAATGAGCTAGGCCTCCACGACGGAGAGATGGATTGGGCCGACCCCGTGTGATGAGCGGGACAGAGCAATATATATATATATATATATATATATATATATATATATATATATATATATATATATATATATATATATATATATATATATATATATATATATATATATAGTATATATATATATATATATATATATATATATATATATATATATATATATATATATATATATATGTATATATATATATATATGTATATATAATATATAATATATATATATATATATATATATATATATATATAATATATAATATATATATATATATATATATATATATATATATATATATATATATATATATATATATATATATATATATATATATATATATAAGAATCTTAATCGGTTGAGTAAGTAAATAAAATAATTAATTATATTTAATATTTAATTATTTAATTGAATATGTGCTTAAATATAAGTGGATGTCAAGATAATCCATTTCGAACTAATGAGAATTTTAAATGATTATCATTCTATATATAGGCTATGATCTCAAATATATCATGTTATAAGAAAAGTATCTCTTTTTCTCCCCATTCGAAGAGTTTTCAAGACATTACGAGTACCGGTTGAGAAAAATCAACAATCCAACCAGTGTCAAACACTTGTCTCTACACTTTTGTATTTAAGAATTAACGTTGTCATTGTCTAAAAATCTTTCTCATTATATTCGTCAAGGTATTCCTATAATCATTAATATCAAAATGTCATAGATCCTAAGGTTTGTGTCCATGGGGAGACGCTTAAGCGCTCCCGGCGTGATGAATGATCAATGCATATTTATGCACTTTCTCCTATATTTTTACTTAGGCATTTCTTTACTTTATCTTGATTATTTTATGTTTTATTTTGTTTTTATATTTTATTTTATTTTTGGTTTAATTTGATTTCCGCACTTATTTTTTCAGCTTTAGCAGTCTGCACGGAAACGATCATAACTGGAGTTCCGGGAATCCGTTTGAGGCGTTCTAAAAATCGCCGGAAAGCTAAGAGAGAGAGCTACGACTTTCGCGTTGGAGTCGAAGTCAGATACGGAGCCAAAAATTCCAGAATTCCGTTTGAAGTTACTGCATTAGAATTTTATTTAGTGTTGGGTCATGTATTGGGCCTGGGTTATGTTTCGACCCAGTTGGGTTATGACCCGAATTTGCTTTCTTTTTAAGGAAAAATACTCGTGTTACTGTTCACCTAATTACATTTTCACGAAAAATACATTCGGAGCTTTGACAGAACCATGGAGAGCTAATTCCTTAGAGTCATTCTGCAGTAATCGCGTTCAACGCTTTGAGGATTTTACTTTATCAATCTAATTCGTTTCTCTTTCAACACTATTCTATGAATTGCTTTTGCTTAATCTGTTATTTTATAGAATTGTTTTGATTAAACTCGTATGATTGCATCCTTAGCTTTTATTCGCCGTTACGTCGCTTTTCGTTAATTCTCGTTTATAATTCGTGTTTGCTTAATTCACGAAAACTTAATCCGTTTGCTTAATTTGGAATATAGGATTGGTAATCTAGTTTATGTCTATTGCGCTTGTTAATTGACATAGGAATCGAATAGAGATCGAAATCGCTTAGGAAATTGGTAAGGTAGAAACCCGTGATAAGCCGAAACCGAAAACAGTAGATTGACTTATTTTGATAATCACTTATTTTAACTGCTTAATTGCATTTTCTTTATTTATCCGATCAGAAACCAAACAACTCCCCCTCCATTTCGAATTTGGTAGATTAATCACATAAAAGAATACTTGGGACGATATCCGAGTTGAATTGTCGCTGTATTACGTTTTCATCAAAAACACTCGTTCTGATCCGCGCGCCGAGCTGATCAATGAGCTAGGCCCTCCACGACAGAGAGATGGATTGGGCCGACCCCGTGTGATGAGCTGGTATATATATATATATAAATATATATATATATATATATATATATATATATATATATATATATATATATATATATATATATATATATAAGAATCTTAATCGGTTGAGTAAGTAAATAAAATAATTAATTATATTTAATAATTAATTATTTAATTGAATATGTGCTTAAATATAAGTGGATGTCAAGATAATCCATTTTGAAATAATGAGAATTTTAAATGATTATCATTCTATATATAGGCTATGATCTCAAATATATCATGCTATAAAAAAATTATCTCTTTTTCTCCCCATTCGAAGAGTTTTCAAGACATTACGAGTACCGGTAAGAAAAATCCACAAGCCAACCAGTGTCAAACACTTGTCTCTACACTTTTGTATTTAAGAATTATCGTTGTCATTGTCTAAAAATCTTTCTCTTTATATTCATCAAGGTATTCCTATAATCATTAATATCAAAATGTCATAGATCCAAAGTTTTGTGTCCATGGGGAGACGCTTAAGCGCTCCCGGCGTGATGAATGATCAGTGCATATTTATGCACTTTCTCCTATATTTTTACTTAGGCATTTCTTTACTTTATCTTGATTATTTTATGTTTTATTTTGTTTTTATATTTTATTTTATTTTTGGTTTAATTTGATTTCCGCACATATTTTTCAGCTTTAGCAGTCTGCACGGAAACGATCATAACTGGAGTTCCGGGAATCCGTTTGAGGCGTTCTAAAAATCGCCGGAAAGCTAAGAGAGAGAGCTACGACTTTCGCATTGGAGTCAAAGTCAGATACGGAGCCAAAAATTCCAGAATTCCGTTTGAAGTTACTGCAATAGAATTTTATTTTAGTGTTGGGTCATGTATTGGGCCTGGGTTATATTTTCGACCCAGTTGGGTTATGACCCGAATTTGCTTTCTTTTTAAAGGAAAATACTTGTGTTACTGTTCACCTAATTACATTTTCACGAAAAATACATTCGGAGCTTTGAGAGAACCATGGAGAGCTAATTCCTTAGAGTCATTCTGCAGTAATCGCGTTCCAACGCTTTGAGGTTTTTAATTTATCAATCTAATTCGTTTCTCTTTCAACACTATTCTATGAATTGCTTTTGCTTAATCTGTTATTTTATAGAATTGTTTTGATTAAATTCGTATGATTGCATCCTTAGCTTTTATTCGCCGTTACGTCGCTTTGTCGTTAATTCGCGTTTATAATTCGTGTTTGCTTAATTCACGAAAACTTAATCCGTTTGCTTAATTTGGAATATAGGATTGGTAATCTAGTTTATGTCTTTTGCGCTTGTTAATTGACATAGGAATCGAATAGAGATCGAATTCGCTTAGGAAATTGGTAAGGTAGAAACCCGTGATAAGTCGGAACCGACAACAGTAGATTGACTTATTTTGATAATCACTTATTTTAACCGCTTAATTGCATTTTCTTATTTATCCGATCAGAAACAAAACCAACTCCCCCTCCATTTCGAATTTGGTAGATTAATCACATAAAAGAATCCTTGAGACGATATCCGAGTTGAATTGTCCGTTGTATTACGTTTTCATCAAAAACACTCGTTCTGATCCGCGCGCGACAGCTGATCAATGAGCTAGGCCCTCCACGACGGAGAGATGGATTGGGCCGACCCCGTGTGATGAGCGGGACAGAGCAATATATATATATATATATATATATATATATATATATATATATATATATATATATATATATATATATATATATATGTATATATATATATATATATATATATATATATATATATATATATATATATATGTATATATATATATGTATATATAATATATATAATATATATATTTATATATATATATATATATATATATATATATATATATAATATATATATATATATATATATATATATATATATATATATATATATATATATATAAGAATCTTAATCGGTTGAGTAAGTAAATAAAATAATTAATTATATTTAATATTTAATTATTTAATTGAATATGTGCTTAAATATAAGTGGATGTCAAGATAATCCATTTCGAAGTAATGAGAATTTTAAATGATTATCATTCTATATATAGGCTATGATCTCAAATATATCATGTTATAAGAAAATTATCTCTTTTTCTCCCCATTCGAAGAGTTTTCAAGACATTACGAGTACCGGTTGAGAAAAATCAACAAGCCAACCAGTGTCAAACACTTGTCTCTACACTTTTGTATTTAAGATTAACGTTGTCATTGTCTAAAAATCTTTCTCATTATATTCGTCAAGGTATTCCTATAATCATTAATATCAAAATGTCATAGATCCTAAGGTTTGTGTCCATGGGGAGACGCTTAAGCGCTCCCGGCGTGATGAATGATCAGTGCATATTTATGCACTTTCTCCTATATTTTTACTTAGGCATTTCTTTACTTTATCTTGATTATTTTTATGTTTATTTTGTTTTTTATATTTTATTTTATTTTTGTTTAATTTGATTTCCGCACTTATTTTTTCAGCTTTAGCAGTCTGCACGGAAACGATCATAACTGGAGTTCCGGGAATCCGTTTAAGGTGTTCTAAAAATCGCCGGAAAGCTAAGAGAGAGAGCTACGACTTTCGCGTTGGAGTCGAAGTCAGATACGGAGCCAAAAATTCCAGAATTCGTTTGAAGTTACTGCATTAGAATTTAATTTTAGTGTTGGGTCATGTATTGGGCCTGGGTTATGTTTTCGACCCAGTTGGGTTATGACCCGAATTTGCTTTCTTTTTAAAGGAAAAATACTCGTGTTACTGTTCACCTAATTACATTTTCACGAAAAATACATTCGGAGCTTTGACAGAACCATGGAGAGCTAATTCCTTAGAGTCATTCTGCAGTAATCGCGTTCCAACGCTTTGAGGATTTTACTTTATCATCTAATTCGTTTCTCTTTCAACACTATTCTATGAATTGCTTTTGCTTAATCTGTTATTTTATAGAATTGTTTTGATTAAACTCGTATGATTGCATCCTTAGCTTTTATTCGCCGTTACGTCGCTTTTTCGTTAATTCTCGTTATAATTCGTGTTTGCTTAATTCACGAAAACTTAATCCGTTTGCTTAATTTGGAATATAGGATTGGTAATCTAGTTTATGTCTATTGCGCTTGTTAATTGACATAGGAATCGAATAGAGATCGAAATCGCTTAGGAAATTGGTAAGGTAGAAACCCGTGATAAGCCGAAACCGAAAACAGTAGATTGACTTATTTTGATAATCACTTATTTTAACCGCTTAATTGCATTTTCTTTATTTATCCGATCAAAAACCAAACCAACTCCCCCTCCATTTCGAATTTCGTAGATTAATCACATAAAAGAATCCTTGAGACGATATCCGAGTTGAATTGTCGCTGTATTACGTTTTCATCAAAAACACTCGTTCTGATCCGCGCGCGACAGCTGATCAATGAGCTAGGCCCTCCACGACGGAGAGATGGATTGGGCCGACCCCGTGTGATGAGCGGGACAGAGCAATATATATATATATATATATATATATATATATATATATATATATATATATATATATATATATATGTATGTATATATATATATATATGTATATATATATATATATATATATATATATATGTATATATAATATATATAATACATATATATATATATATATATATATATATATATATATATATATATATATATATATATATATATATATATATATATATATATATATATATATATATATAAGAATCTTAATCGGTTGAGTAAGTAATAAAATAATTAATTATATTTAATATTTAATTATTTAATTGAATATGTGCTTAAATATAAGTGGATGTCAAGATAATCCATTTCGAAGTAATGAGAATTTTAAATGATTATCATTCTATATATAGGCTATGATCTCAAATATATCATGTTATAAGAAAATTATCTCTTTTTCTCCCCATTCGAAGAGTTTTCAAGACATTACGAGTACCGGTTGAGAAAAATCAACAAGCAACAGTGTCAAACACTTGTCTCTACACTTTTGTATTTAAGAATTAACGTTGTCATTGTCTAAAAATCTTTCTCATTATATTCGTCAAGGTATTCCTATAATCATTAATATCAAAATGTCATAGATCCTAAGGTTTGTGTCCATGGGGAGACGCTTAAGCGCTCCCGGCGTGATGAATGATCAGTGCATATTTATGCACTTTCTCCTATATTTTTACTTAGGCATTTCTTTACTTTATCTTGATTATTTTTATGTTTTATTTTGTTTTTATATTTTATTTTATTTTTGGTTTAATTTGATTTCCGCACTTATTTTTTCAGCTTAGCAGTCTGCACGGAAACGATCATAACTGGAGTTCCGGGAATCCGTTTGAGGCGTTCTAAAATCGCCGGAAAGCTAAGAGAGAGAGCTACGACTTTCGCGTTGGAGTCGAAGTCAGATACGGAGCCAAAAATTCCAGAATTCCGTTTGAAGTTACTGCATTAGAATTTTATTTTAGTGTTGGGTCATGTATTGGGCCTGAGTTATGTTTTTTGACCCAGTTGGGTTATGACCCGAATTTGCTTTCTTTTTAAAGGAAAATATACTCGTGTTACTGTTCACCTAATTACATTTTCACGAAAAATACATTCGGAGCTTTGACAGAACCATGGAGAGCTAATTCCTTAGAGTCATTCTGCAGTAATCGCGTTCCAACGCTTTGAGGATTTTACTTTATCAATCTAATTCGTTTCTCTTTCAACACTATTCTATGAATTGCTTTTGCTTAATCTGTTATTTTATAGAATTGTTTTGATTAAACTCGTATGATTGCATCCTTAGCTTTTATTCGCCGTTACGTCGCTTTTTCGTTAATTCTCGTTTATAATTCGTGTTTGCTTAATTCACGAAAACTTAATCCGTTTGCTTAATTTGGAATATAGGATTGGTAATCTAGTTTATGTCTATTGCGCTTGTTAATTGACATAGGAATCGAATAGAGATCGAAATCACTTAGGAAATTGGTAAGGTAGAAACCCGTGATAAGCCGGAACCGAAAACAGTAGATTGACTTATTTTGATAATCACTTATTTTAACCACTTAATTGCATTTTCTTTATTTATCCGATCAGAACCAAACCAACTCCCCCTCCATTTCGAATTTGGTAGATTAATCACATAAAAGAATCCTTGAGACGATATCCGAGTTGAATTGTCGCTGTATTACGTTTTCATCAAAAACACTCGTTCTGATCCGCGCGCGACCAGTTGTTCAATGAGCTAGGCCCTCCACGACAGAGAGATGGATTGGGCCGACCCCGTGTGATGAGTGGGACAGAGCAATATATATATATATATATATATATATATATATATATATATATATATATATATATATATATATATATATATATATATATATATATATATATATATATATATATATATATATATATATATATATATATATATATATATATATATATATATATATATATATATATATATATATATATATTATATATATATATATATATATATATATATATATATATATATATATATATATATATATATATATATATATATAAATATATATATATATATATATATATATATATATATATATATATATAAGAATCTTAATCGGTTGAGTACGTAAATAAAATAATTAATTATATTTAATATTTAATTATTTAATTGAATATGTGCTTAAATATAAGTGGATGTCAAGATAATCCATTTCGAAATAATGAGAATTTTAAATGATTATCATTCTATATATAGGCTATGATCTCAAATATATCATGCTATAAGAAAATTATCTCTTTTTCTCCCCATTCGAAGAGTTTTCAAGACATTACGAGTACCGGTTGAGAAAAATCAACAAGCCAACCAGTGTCAAACACTTGTCTCTACACTTTTGTATTTAAGAATTATCGTTGTCATTGTCTAAAAATCTTTCTCATTATATTCGTCAAGGTATTCCTATAATCATTAATATCAAAATGTCATAGATCCAAAGTTTTGTGTCCATGGGGAGACGCTTAAGCACTCCCGGCGTGATGAATGATCAGTGCATATTTATGCACATTCTCCTATATTTTTACTTAGGCATTTCTTTACTTTATCTTGATTATTTTTATGTTTTATTTTGTTTTTATATTTTATTTTATTTTTGGTTTAATTTGATTTCCGCACTTATTTTTTCAGCTTTAGCAGTCTGCACGGAAACGATCATAACTGGAGTTCCGGGAATCCGTTTGAGGCGTTCTAGAAATCGCCGGAAAGCTAAGAGAGAGAGCTACGACTTTCGCGTTGGAGTCGAAGTCAGATTCGGAGCCAAAAATTCCAGAATTCCGTTTGAAGTTACTGCATTAGAATTTAATTTTAGTGTTGGTCATGTATTGGGCCTGGGTTAATGTTTTCGACCCAGCTGGGTTATGACCCGAATTTGCTTTCTTTTTAAAGGAAAAATACTCGTGTTACTGTTCACCTAATTACATTTTCACGAAAAATACATTCGGAGCTTTGAGAGAACCATGGAGAGCTAATTCCTTAGAGTCATTCTGCAGTAATCGCGTTCCAACGCTTTGAGGATTTTACTTTATCAATCTAATTCGTTTCTCTTCCAACACTATTCTTTGAATTGCTTTTGCTTAATCTGTTATTTTATAGAATTGTTTTGATTAAATTCGTATGATTGCATCCTTAGCTTTTATTCTCCGTTACGTCGCTTTGTCGTTAATTGGCGTTTATAATTCGTGTTTGCTTAATTCACGAAAACTTAATCCGTTTGCTTAATTTGGAATATAGGATTGGTAATCTAGTTTATGTCTTTTGCGCTTGTTAATTGACATAGGAATCGAATAGAGATCGAAATCGCTTAGGAAATTGGTAAGGTAGAAACCCGTGATAAGCCGGAACCGAAAACAGTAGATTGACTTATTTTGATAATCACTTATTTTAACCGTTTAATTGCATTTTCTTTATTTATCCGATCAGAAACCAAACCAACTCCCCCTCCATTTCGAACTTGGTAGATTAATCACATAAAAGAATCCTTGAGACGATATCCGAGTTGAATTGTCGTTGTATTACGTCTTCATCAAAAACACTCGTTCTGATCCGTGCGCGACAGCTGATCAATGAGCTAGGCCCTCCACGACGGAGAGATGGATTGGGCCGACCCCGTGTGATGAGTGGGACAGAGCAATATACATATATATATATATATATATATATATATATATATATATATATATATATATATATATATATATATATATATATATATATATATATATATATATATATATATATATATATATATATATATATATATATATATATATATATAATATATATATATATATATATATATAATATATATATATATATATATATATATATATATATATATATATATATATATATATATATATATATATATATATATATATATATATATATATATATATATATATATTATATATATATAAATATATATATATATATATATATATATATATATATATATATATATATATATATATATATATATATATATATATAAGAATCTTAATCGGTTGAGTAAGTAAATAAAAATAATTAATTATATTTAATATTTAATTATTTAATTGAATATGTGCTTAAATATAAGTGGATGTCAAGATAATCCATTTCGAAATAATGAGAATTTTAAATGATTATCATTCTATATATAGGCTATGATCTCAAATATATCATGCTATAAGAAAATTATCTCTTTTTCTCCCCATCGAAGAGTTTTTCAAGACATTACGAGTACCGGTTGAGAAAAATCAACAAGCCAACCAGTGTCAAACACTTGTCTCTACACTTTTGTATTTAAGAATTATCGTTGTCATTGTCTAAAAATCTTTCTCATTATATTCGTCAAGGTATTCCTATAATCATTAATATCAAAATGTCACAGATCCTAAGGTTTGTGTCCATGGGGAGACGCTTAAGCGCTCCCAGCGTGATGAGTAATCAGTGCATATTTATGCACTTTCTCCTATATTTTTACTTAGGCATTTCTTTAGTTTATCTTGATTATTTTTATGTTTTATTTTGTTTTTATATTTTATTTGATTTTTGGCTTAATTTGATTTCCGCACTTATTTTTCAGCTTTAGCAGTCTGCACGGAAACGATCATAACTGGTGTTCCGGGAATCCGTTTGAGGCGTTCTAAAAATCGCCAGAAAGCTAAGGGAGAGAGCTAGGACTTTCGTGTTGGAGTCGAAGTCAGATTCGGAGCCAAAAATCCAGAATTCCGTTTTGAAGTTACTGCATTAGAATTTAATTTTAGTGTTGGGTCATGTATTGGGTCTGGGTTATGTTTTCGACCCAGTTGGGTTATGACCCGAATTTTCTTTCTTTTTAAAGGAAAAATACTCGTGTTACTGTTCACCTAATTACATTTTCACGAAAATTACATTCGGAGCTTTGAGAGAACCATGGAGAGCTAATTCCTTAGAGTCATTCTGCTGTAATCGCGTTCCAACGCTTTGAGGTTTTACTTTATCAATCTAATTAGTTCCTCTTTCAACACTATTCTATGAATTGCTTTTGCTTAATCTGTTATTTTATAGAATTGTTTTGATTAAATTCGTACGATTGCATCCTTAGCTTTTATTCACCGTTACATCGCTTTGTCGTTAATTCGCGTTTATAATTCGTGTTTGCTTAATTCACGAAAACTTAATCCGTTTGCTTAATTTGGAATATAGGATTGGTAATCTAGTTTATGTCTATTGCGCTTGTTAATTGACATAGGAATCGAATAGAGATCGAAATCGCTTCGGAAATTGGTAAGGTAGAAACCCGTGATAAGCCGAACCGAAAACAGTAGATTGACTTATTTTGATAATCACTTATTTTAACCGCTTAATTGCATTTTCTTTATTTATCCGATCAGAAACCAAACCAACTCCCCCTCCATTTCGAATTTGGTAGATTAATCACATAAAAGAATCCTTGAGACGATATCCAAGTTGAATTGTCGTTGTATTACGTTTTCATCAAAACACTCGTTCAGATCCGCTCGCGACAGCTGATCAATGAGCTAGGCCCTCTACGACGGAGAGATGGATTGGGCCGACCCCGTGTGATGAGCGGGACAGAGCAATATATATATATATATATAATATATATATATATATATATATATATTATATATATATATATATATAATATATATATATATATATATATATATATATATATATATATATATATATATATATATATATATATATAAGAATCTTAATCGGTTGAGTAAGTAAATAAATAATTAATTATATTTAATAATTAATTATTTAATTGAATATGTGCTTAAATATAAGTGGATGTCAAGATAATCCATTTTGAAATAATGAGAATTTAAATGATTATCATTCTATATATAGGCTATGATCTCAAATATATCATGCTATAAGAAAATTATCTCTTTTTCTCCCCATTCGAAGAGTTTTCAAGACATTACGAGTACCGGTTGAGAAAATCCACAAGCCAACCAGTGTCAAAACACTTGTCTCTACACTTTTGTATTTTAGAATTATCGTTGTCATTGTCTAAAAATCTTTCTCATTATATTCGTCAAGGTATTCCTATAATCATTAATATAAAAATGTCATAGATCCTAAGGTTTGTGTCCATGGGGAGACGCTTAAGCGCTCCCAGCGTGATGAGTGATCAGTGCATATTTATGCACTTTCTCCTATATTTTTACTTAGGCATTTCTTTACTTTATCTTGATTATTTTTATGTTTTATTTTGTTTTTATATTTTATTTTATTTTTGTCTTAATTTGATTTCCGCACTTATTTTTCAGCTTTAGCTGTCTGCAAGGAAACGATCATAACTGGAGTTCCGGGAATCCGTTTGAGGCGTTCTAAAAATCGCCGGAAAGCTAAGAGAGAGAGCTACGACTTTCGTGTTGGAGTCGAAGTATGATTCGGAGCCAAAAATTCCAGAATTCCGTTTGAAGTTACTGCATTAGAATTTAATTTTAGTGTTGGGTCATGTATTGGGCCTGGGTTATGTTTTCGACCCAGTTGGGTTATGACCCGAATTTGCTTTCTTTTTAAAGAAAAAATACTCGTGTTACTGTTCACGTAATTACATTTTCACGAAAAATACATTCGGAGCTTTGAGAGAACCATGGAGAGCTAATTCCTTAGAGTCATTCTGCTGTAATCGCGTTCCAACGCTTTGAGGTTTTTACTTTATCAATCTAATTCGTTTCTCTTTCAAGACTATTCTATGAATTGCTTTTGCTTAATCTGTTATTTTATAGAATTGTTTTGATTAAATTCGTACGATTGCATCCTTAGCTTTTATTCGCCGTTACGTCGCTTTTTCGTAATTCCCGTTTATAATTCGTGTTTGCTTAATTCACGAAAACTTAATCCGTTTGCTTAATTTGGAATATAGGATTGGTAATCTAGTTTATGTCTTTTGCGCTTGTTAAATGACATAGGAATCGAATAGAGATCGAAATCGCTTAGGAAATTGGTAAGGTAGAAACCCGTGATAAGCCGGAACCGAAAATAGTAGATTCACTTATTTTGATAATCACTTATTTTAACCGCTTATTTGCATTTTCTTTATTTATCCGATCAGAAACCAAACCAACTCCCCCTCTATTTCGAATTTGGTAGATTAATCACATAAAAGAATCCTTGAGACGATTTCCGAGTTGAATTGTTGTTGTATTACGTTTTCATCAAAAATATTCGTTCTGATCCGCGCGCGATAGCTGATCAATGAGCTAGGCCCTCCACGACGGAGAGATGGATTGGGCCGACCCCGTGTGATGAGCGGGACAGAGCAATATATATATATATATATATATATATATATATATATATATATATATATATATATATATAAGAATCTTAATCGGTTGAGTAAGTAAATAAAATAATTAATTATTTAATTGAATATGTGCTTAAATATAAGTGGATGTCAAGATAATCATTTCGAAATAATGAGAATTTTAAATGATTATCATTCTATATATAGGCTATGATCTCAAATATATCATGCTATAAGAAAATTATCTCTTTTTCTCCCCATTTGAAGAGTTTTCAAGACATTACGAGTACCGGTTGAGAAAAATCCACAAGCCAACCAGTGTCAAACACTTGTCTCTACACTTTTGTATTTTAGAATTATCGTTGTCATTGTCTAAAAATCTTTCTCATTATATTCGTCAAGGTATTCCTATAATCATTAATATCAAAATGTCATAGATCCTAAGGTTTGTGTCCATGGGGAGACGCTTAAGCGCTCCCAGCGTGATGAGTAATCAGTGCATATTTATGCACTTTCTCCTATATTTTTACTTAGGCATTTATTTACTTTAACTTGATTATTTTTATGTTTTATTTTGTTTTTATATTTTATTTTATTTTTGGCTTAATTTGATTTCCGCACTTATTTTTCAGCTTTAGCAGTCTGCATGGAAACGATCATAACTGGTGTTCCGAGAATCCGTTTGAGGCGTTCTAAAAATCGCCAGAAAGCTAAGGGAGAGAGCTACGACTTTCGTGTTGGAGTCGAAGTCAGATTCGGAGCCAAAAATTCCAGAATTCCGTTTGAAGTTACTACATTAGAATTTAATTTTAGTGTTGGGTCATGTATTGGGTCTGGGTTATGTTTTCGACCCAGTTGGGTTATGACCCGAATTTTCTTTCTTTTTAAAGGAAAAATACTCGTGTTACTGTTCACCTAATTACATTTTAACGAAAATTACATTCGAAGCTTTGAGAGAACCTTGGAGAGCTAATTCCTTAGAGTCATTATGCTGTAATCGCGTTCCAACGCTTTGAGATTTTTACTTTATCAATCTAATTCGTTTCTCTTTCAACACTATTCTATGAATTGCTTTTGCTTAATCTGTTATTTTATAGAATTGTTTTGATTAAATTCATACGATTGCATCCTTAGCTTTTATTCGCCGTTACGTCGCTTTGTCGTTAATTCGCGTTTATAATTCGTGTTTGCTTAATTCACGAAAACTTAATCCGTTTGCTTAATTTGGAATATAGGATTGGTAATCTAGTTTATGTCTTTTATGCTTGTTAAATGACATAGGAATCGAATAGAGATCGAAATCTCTTAGGAAATTGGTAAGGTAGAAACCCGTGATAAGCCGGAACCGAAAACAGTAGATTGACTTATTTTGATAATCACTTATTTTAACCGCTTAATTGCATTTTCTTTATTTATCCGATCAGAAACCAAACCAACTCCCCCTCCATTTCGAATTTGGTAGATTAATCACATAAAAGAATCCTTGAGACGATATTCGAGTTGAATTGTCGTTGTATTACGTTTTCATCAAAAACATTCGTTCTGATCCGCGCGCGACAGCTGATCAATGAGCTAGGCCCTCCATGACGGAGAGATGGATTGGGCCGACCCCGTGTGATGAGCGGGACAGAGCAATATATATATATATATGTATATATATATTATATATATATATATATATATATATATATATATATATATAAGAATCTTAATCGGTTGAGTAAGTAAATAAAATAATTAATTATATTTAATATTTAATTATTTAATTGAATATGTGCTTAAGTATAAGTGGATGTCAAGATAATCCATTTCGAAATAATGAGAATTTTAAATGATTATCATTCTATATATAGGCTATGATCTCAAATATATCATGCTATAAGAAAATTATCTCTTTTTCTCCCCATTCGAAGAGTTTTCAAGACATTACGAGTACCGGTTGAGAAAAATCCACAAGCCAACCAGTGTCAAACACTTGTCTCTACACTTTTGTATTTAAGAATTATCGTTGTCATTGTCTAAAAATCTTTCTCATTATATTCGTCAAGGTATTCCTATAATCATTAATATCAAAATGTCATAGATCCTAAGGTTTGTGTCCATGGGGAGACGCTTAAGCGCTCTCAGCGTGATGAGTGATCAGTGCATATTTATGCAGTTTCTCCTATATTTTTACTTAGGCATTTCTTTACTTTATCTTGATTATTTTTATTTTTTATTTTGTTTTTATATTTTATTTTATTTTTGGTTTAATTTGATTTCCGCACTTATTTTTCAGCTTTAGCAGTCTGCACGGAAACGATCATAACTGGAGTTCCGGGAATCCGTTTGAGGCGTTCTAAAAATCGCCGGAAAGCTAAGAGAGAGAGCTACGACTTTCGTGTTGGAGTCGAAGTCAGATTCGGAGCCAAAAATTCCAGAATTCCGTTTGAAGTTACTGCATTAGAATTTAATTTTAGTGTTGGGTCATGTATTGGGCCTGGGTTATCTTTTCGACCCAGTTGGGTTATGACCCGAATTTACTTTCTTTTTAAAGGAAAAATACTCGTGTTACTGTTCACCTAATTACATTTTCACGAAAAATACATTCGGAGCTTTGAGAGAACCATGGAGAGCTAATTCCTTAGAGTCATTCTACAGTAATCGCGTTCCAACGCTTTGAGGTTTTTACTTTATCAATCTAATTCGTTTCTCTTTCAATACTATTCTATGAATTGCTTTTGCTTAATCTGTTATTTTATAGAATTGTTTTGATTAAATTCGTATGATTGCATCCTTAGCTTTTATTCGCTGTTATGTCGCTTTGTCGTTAATTCCCGTTTATAATTCGTGTTTGCTTAATTCACGAAAACTTAATCCGTTTGCTTAATTTGGAATATAGGATTGGTAATCTAGTTTATGTCTTTTGCACTTGTTAATTGACATAGGAATCGAATAGAGATCGAAATCGCTTAGGAAATTGGTAAGGTAGAAACCCGTGATAAGCCGGAACCGAAAACAGTAGATTGACTTATTTTGATAATCACTTATTTTAACCGCTTAATTGCATTTTCTTTATTTATCCGATCAGAAACCAAACTACCTCCCCCTCCATTTCGAATTTGGTAGATTAATCACATAAAAGAATCCTTGAGACGATATCCGAGTTGAATTGTCGTTGTATTACGTTTTCATCAAAAACACTCGTTCTGATCCGCGCGCGACAACTGATCAATGAGTTAGGCCCTCCACGACGGAGAGATGGATTGGGCCGACCCCGTGTGATGAGCGGGACAGAGCAATATCTATATATATCTATCTATATATATATATATATATATATATATATATATATATATATATATATATATATATATATATATATATATATATATATATATATATATATATATATATATTATATATATATATATATATATATATATATATATATATATATATATTATATATATATATATATATATATATATATATATATATATATATATATATATATATATATATATATATATATATAAGAATCTTAATCGGTTGAGTAAGTAAATAAAATAATTAATTATATTTAATATTTAATTATTTAATTGAATATGTGCTTAAGTATAAGTGGATGTCAAGATAATCCATTTCGAAATAATGAGAATTTTAAATGATTATCATTCTATATATAGGCTATGATCTCAAATATATCATGCTATAAGAAAATTATCTCTTTTTCTCCCCATTCGAAGAGTTTTCAAGACATTACGAGTACCGGTTGAGAAAAATCCACAAGCCAACCAGTGTCAAACACTTGTCTCTACACTTTTGTATTTAAGAATTATCGTTGTCATTGTCTAAAAATCTTTCTCATTATATTCGTCAAGGTATTCCTATAATCATTAATATCAAAATGTCATAGATCCTAAGGTTTGTGTCCATGGGGAGACGCTTAAGCGCTCTCAGCGTGATGAGTGATCAGTGCATATTTATGCAGTTTCTCCTATATTTTTACTTAGGCATTTCTTTACTTTATCTTGATTATTTTTATTTTTTATTTTGTTTTTATATTTTATTTTATTTTTGGTTTAATTTGATTTCCGCACTTATTTTTCAGCTTTAGCAGTCTGCACGGAAACGATCATAACTGGAGTTCCGGGAATCCGTTTGAGGCGTTCTAAAAATCGCCGGAAAGCTAAGAGAGAGAGCTACGACTTTCGTGTTGGAGTCGAAGTCAGATTCGGAGCCAAAAATTCCAGAATTCCGTTTGAAGTTACTGCATTAGAATTTAATTTTAGTGTTGGGTCATGTATTGGGCCTGGGTTATCTTTTCGACCCAGTTGGGTTATGACCCGAATTTACTTTCTTTTTAAAGGAAAAATACTCGTGTTACTGTTCACCTAATTACATTTTCACGAAAAATACATTCGGAGCTTTGAGAGAACCATGGAGAGCTAATTCCTTATAGTCATTCTGCTGTAATCGCGTTCCAACGCTTTGAGGTTTTTACTTTATCAATCTAATTCGTTTCTCTTTCAACACTATTCTATGAATTGATTTTGCTTAATCTGTTATTTTATAGAATTGTTTTGATTAAATTCGTATGATTGCATCCTTAGCTTTTATTCGCCGTTACGTCGGTTTGTCGTTAATTCGCGTTTATAATTCGTGTTTGCTTAATTCACGAAAACTTAATACGTTTGCTTAATTTGGAATATAGGATTGGTAATCTAGTTTATGTCTTTTGCGCTTGTTAAATGACATAGGAATCGAATAGAGATCGAAAATGCTTAGCAAATTGGTAAGGTAGAAACCCGTGATAAGCCGGAACCGAAAACAGTAGATTGACTTATTTTGATAATCACTTATTTTAAACCCTTAATTGCATTTTCTTTATTTATCCGATCAGAAACCAAACCAACTCCCCCTCCATTTCGAATTTGGTAGATTAATCACATAAAAGAATCCTTGAGACGATATCCGAGTTGAATTGTCGCTGTATTACGTTTTCATCAAAAACACTCGTTCTGATCTGCGCGCGACAGCTGATCAATGAGCTAGGCCCTCCACGACGGAGAGATGGATTGGGCCAACCCCCGTGTGATGAGCGGGACAGAGCAATATCTATATATATATATATATATATATATATATATATATATATATATATATATATATATATATATATATATATTATATATATATATATATATATATATATATATATATATATATATATATATATATATATATATATATATTTATATTTATATATTATATATATATATATTATGTATAATATATATATATATATATATATATATATATATATATATAAATATATAAATATATATATATATATATATATATATATATAATATATAATATATATAATATATATATATATATATATATATATATATATATATATATATATATATATATATATATATATATATATATATATATATAAGAATCTTAATCGGTTGAATAAGTAAATAAAATAATTAATTATATTTAATAATTAATTATTTAATTGAATATGTGCTTAAATATAAGTGGATGTCAAGATAATCCATTTTGAAATAATGAGAATTTTAAATGATTATAATTCTATATATAGGCTATGATCTCAAATATATCATGCTATAAGAAAATTATCTCTTTTTCTCCCCATTCGAAGAGTTTTCAAGACATTACGAGTACCGGTTGAGAAAAATCCACAAGCCAACCGGTGTCAAACACTTGTCTCTACACTTTTGTATTTTAGAATTATCGTTGTCATTGTCTAAAAAATCTTTCTCATTATATTCGTCAAGGTATTCCTATAATCATTAATATCAAAATGTCATAGATCCTAAGGTTTGTGTCCATGGGGAGACGCTTAAGCGCTCCCAGCGTGATGAGTGATCAGTGCATATTTATGCACTTTCTCCTATATTTTTACTTAGGCATTTCTTTACTTTATCTTGATTATTTTTATGTTTTATTTTGTTTTTATATTTTATTTTATTTTTGGCTTAATTTGATTTCCGCACTTATTTTTCAGCTTTAGCAGTCTGCACGGAAACGATCATAACTGGAGTTCCGGGAATCCATTTGAGGCGTTCTAAAAATCGCCGGAAAGCTAAGAGAGAGAGCTACGACTTTCGTGTTGGAGTCGAAGTCAGATTCGGAGCCAAAGATTCCGGAATTCCGTTTGAAGTTACTGCATTAAAATTTAATTTTAGTGTTGGGTCATGTATTGGGCCTGGATTATGTTTTCGACCCAGTTGGGTTATGACCCGAATTTGCTTTCTTTTTAAAGGAAAAATACTCGTGTTACTGTTCACCTAATTAAGAGCTTTGAGAGAACCATGGAGAGCTAATTCCTTAGAGTCATTCTACAGTAATCGCGTTCCAACGCTTTGAGGTTTTTACTTTATCAATCTAATTCGTTTCTCTTTCAATACTATTCTATGAATTGCTTTTGCTTAATCTGTTATTTTATAGAATTGATTTGATTAAATTCGTATGATTGCATCCTTAGCTTTTATTTGCCGTTATGTCGCTTTGTCGTTAATTCGCGTTTATAATTCGTGTTTGCTTAATTCACGAAAACTTAAACCGTTTGCTTAATTTGGAATATAGGATTGGTAATCTAGTTTATGTCTTTTGCGCTTGTTAATTGACATAAGAATCGAATAGAGATCGAAATCGCTTAGGAAATTGGTAAGGTAGAAACCAGTGATAAGCCGGAACCGAAAACAGTAGATTGACTTATTTTGATAATCACTTATTTTAACCGCTTAATTGCATTTTCTTTATTTATCCGATCAGAAACCAAACAAACTCCCCCTCCATTTTGAATTTGGTAGATTAGTCACATAAAAGAATCCTTGAGATGATATCCGAGTTGAATTGTCGTTGTATTACGTTTTCATCAAAAACACTCATTCTGATCCGCGCGCGACAGCTGATCAATGAGCTAGGCCCTCCACGACGGAGAGATGGATTGGGTCGACCCCGTGTGATGAGCGGGACAGAGCAATATCTATATATATCTATCTATCTATCTATATATATATATATATATATATATATATATATAATTATATATATATATATATATATATATATATATATATATATATATATATATATAAGAATCTTAATCGGTTGAGTAAGTAAATAAAATAATTAATTATATTTAATAATTAATTATTTAATTGAATATGTGCTTAAATATAAGTGGATGTCAAGATAATTCATTTCGAAATAATGAGAATTTTAAATGATTATCATTCTATATATAGGCTATGATCTCAAATATATCACGCTATAAGAAAATTATCTCTTGATCTCCCCATTCGAAGAGTTTTTAAGACATTACGAGTACCAGTTGAGAAAAATCCACAAGCCAACCAGTGTCAAACACTTGTCTCTACACTTTTGTATTTTAGAATTATCGTTGTCATTGTCTAAAAATCTTTCTCATTATATTCGTCAAGGTATTCCTATAATCATTAATATCAAAATGTCATAGATCCTAAGGTTTGTGTCCATGGGGAGACGCTTAAGCGCTCCCAGCGTGATGAGTGATCAGTGCATATTTATGCAGTTTCTCCTATATTTTTACTTAGGCATTTATTTACTTTATCTTGATTATTTTTATGTTTTATTTTGTTTTTATATTTTATTTTATTTTTGGCTTAATTTGATTTCCGCACTTATTTTTCAGCTTTAGCAGTCTGCACGGAAACGATCATAACTGGAGTTCCGGAATCCGTTTGAGGCGTTCCAAAAATCGCCGGAAAGCTAAGAGAGAGAGATACGACTTTCGTGTTGGATTCGAAGTCAGATTCGGAGCCAAAAATTCCAGAATTCCGTTTGAAGTTACTGCATTAGAATTTAATTTTAGTGTTGGGTCATGTATTGGGCCTGGGTTATGTTTTCGACCCAGTTGGGTTATGACCCGAATTTGCTTTCTTTTTAAAGGAAAAATACTCATGTTACTGTTCACCTAATTACATTTTCACGAAAAATACATTCGGAGCTTTGAGAGAACCATGGAGAGCTAATTCCTTAGAGTCATTCTGCAGTAATCGCGTTCCAACGCTTTGAGGTTTTTACTTTATCAATCTAATTCGTTTCTCTTTCAATACTATTCTATGAATTGCTTTTGCTTAATCTGTTATTTTATAGTATTGTTTTGATTAAATTCGTATGATTGCATCCTTAGCTTTTATTCGCCGTTATGTCGCTTTGTCGTTAATTCCCGTTTATAATTCGTGTTTGCTTAATTCACGAAAACTTAATCCGTTTGCTTAATTTGGAATATAGGATTGGTAATCTAGTTTATGTCTTTTGCGCTTGTTAATTGACATAGGAATCGAATAGAGATCGAAATCGCTTAGGAAATTGGTAAGGTAGAAACCCGTGATAAGCCGGAACCGAAAACAGTAGATTGACTTATTTTGATAATCACTTATTTTAACCGCTTAATTGCATTTTCTATATTTATCCGATCAGAAACCAAACCAACTCCCCCTCCATTTCGAATTTGGTAGATTAATCACATAAAAGAATCCTTGAGACGATATCCGAGTTGAATTGTCGCTGTATTACGTTTTCATAAAAAACACTCGTTCTGATCCGCGCGCGACAGCTGATCAATGAGCTAGGCCCTCCACGACGGAGAGATGGATTGGGCCGACCCCGTGTGATGAGCGGGACAGAGCAATATCTCTCTCTCTCTCTCTCTCTCTCTCTCTCTCTCTCTATATATATATATATATATATATATATATATATATATATATATATATATTATATATATATATATATATATATATATATATATATATATATATATATATTTTATATATATATATATATATATATATATATATATATATATATATATATATATATATATATATATATATATATATATATATATATATATAAGAATCTTAATCGGTTGAGTAAGTAAATAAAATAATTAATTATATTTAATATTTAATTATTTAATTGAATATGTGCTTAAGTATAAGTGGATGTTAAGATAATCCATTTCGAAATAATGAGAATTTTAAATGATTATCATTCTATATATAGGCTATGATCTCAAATATATCATGCTATAAGAAAATTATCTCTTTTTCTCCCCATTCGAAGAGTTTTCAAGACATTACGAGTACCGGTTGAGAAAAATCCACAAGCCAACCAGTGTCAAACACTTGTCTTTACACTTTTGTATTTTAGAATTATCGTTGTCATTGTCTAAAAATCTTTCTCATTATATTCGTCAAGGTATTCCTATAATCATTAATATCAAAATGTCATAGATCCTAAGGTTTGTGTCCATGGGGAGACGCTTAAGCGCTCTCAGCGTGATGAGTGATCAGTGCATATTTATGCAGTTTCTCCTATATTTTTACTTAGGCATTTCTTTACTTTATCTTGATTATTTTTATTTTTTATTTTGTTTTTATATTTTATTTTATTTTTGGCTTAATTTGATTTTCGCACTTATTTTTCAGCTTTAGCAGTCTGCACGGAAACGATCATAACTGGAGTTCCGGGAATCCGTTTGAGGCGTTCTAAAAATCGCCGGAAAGCTAAGAGAGAGAGCTACGACTTTCGTGTTGGAGTCGAAGTCAGATTCGGAGCCAAAAATTCCAGAATTCCGTTTGAAGTTACTGCATTAGAATTTAATTTTAGTGTTGGGTCATGTATTGGGCCTGGGTTATGTTTTCGACCCAGTTGGGTTATGACCCGAATTTGCTTTCTTTTTAAAGGAAAAATACTCGTGTTACTGTTTAGCTAATTACATTTTCACGAAAAATACATTCGGAGCTTTGAGAGAACCATGGAGAGCTAATTCCTTAGAGTCATTCTGCAGTAATCGCGTTCCAACGCTTTGAGGTTTTTACTTTATCAATCTAATTCGTTTCTCTTTCAATACTATTCTATGAATTGCTTTGGCTTAATCTGTTATTTTATAGAATTGTTTTGATTAAATTCGTATGATTGCATCCTTAGCTTTTATTCGCCGTTATGTCGCTTTGTCGTTAATTCCCGTTTATAATTCGTGTTTGCTTAATTCACGAAAACTTAATCCGTTTGCTTAATTTGGAATATAGGATTGGTAATCTAGTTTATGTCTTTTGCGCTTGTTAATTGACATAGGAATCGAATAGAGATCGAAATCGCTTAGGAAATTGGTAAGGTAGAAACCCGTGATAAGCCGAAACCGAAAACAGTAGATTGACTTATTTTGATAATCACTTATTTTAACCGCTTAATTGCCTTTTCTTTTATTTATCCGATCAGAAACCAAACCAACTCCCCCTCCATTTCGAATTTGGTAGATTAATCACATAAAAGAATCCTTGAGACGATATCCGAGTTGAATCACATAAAAGAATCCTTGAGACGATATCCGAGTTGAATTGTCGCTGTATTACGTTTTCATCAAAAACACTTGTTCTGATCCGCGCGCGACAGCTGATCAATGAGCTAGGCCCTCCACGACGGAGAGATGGATTGGGCCGACCCCGTGTGATGAGCGGGACAGAGCAATATCTATCTATCTATCTATCTATATATATATATATATATATATATATATATATATATATATATATATATATATATATATATATATATATATATATATATGTATATATATATATATATATTTTATATATATATATATATATATATATATATATATATATATATATATATATATATATATATATATATATATATATATATATATATATATATAAGAATCTTAATCGGTTGAGTAAGTAAATAAAATAATTAATTATATTTAATATTTAATTATTTAATTGAATATGTGCTTAAGTATAAGTGGATGTCAAGATAATCCATTTTGAAATAATGAGAATTTTAAATGATTATCATTCTATATATAGGCTATGATCTCAAATATATCATGCTATAAGAAAATTATCTCTTTTTCTCCCCATTCGAAGAGTTTTCAAGACATTACGAGTACCGGTTGAGAAAAAATCCACAAGCCAACCAGTGTCAAACACTTGTCTCTACACTTTTGTATTTAGAATTATCGTTGTCATTGTCTAAAAATCTTTCTCATTATATTCGTCAAGGTATTCCTATAATCATTAATATCAAAATGTCATAGATCCTAAGGTTTGTGTCCATGGGGAGACGCTTAAGCGCTCCCAGCGTGATGAGTGGATCAGTGCATATTTATGCAGTTTCTCCTATATTTTTATTTAGGCATTTCTTTACTTTATCTTGATTATTTTTATGTTTTTATTTTGTTTTTATATTTTATTTTATTTTTGGCTTAATTTGATTTCCGCACTTATTTTTTCAGCTTTAGCAGTCTGCACGGAAACGATCATAACTGGAGTTCCGGGAATCCGTTTGAGGGCGTTCTAAAAATCGCCGGAAAGCTAAAGAGAGAGAGCTACGACTTTCGTGTTGGAGTCGAAGTCAGATTCGGAGCCAAAAATTCCAGAATTCCGTTTGAAGTTACTGCATTAGAATTTAATTTTAGTGTTGGGTCATGTATTGGGCCTGGGTTATCTTTTCGACCCAGTTTGGGTTATGACCCGAATTTGCTTTCTTTTTAAAGGAAAAATACTCGTGTTATTGTTCACCTAGTCACATTTTCACGAAAAATACATTTGGAGCTTTGAGAGAACCATGGAGAGCTAATTCCTTAGAGTCATTCTGCTGTAATCGCGTTCCAACGCTTTGAGGTTTTTACTTTATCAATCTAATTCGTTTCTCTTTCAACATTATTCTATGAATTGATTTTGCTTAATCTGTTATTTTATAGAATTGTTTTCGATTAAATTCGTATGATTGCATTCTTAGCTTTTATTCGCCGTTACGTCGGTTTGTCGTTAATTCGCGTTTATAATTCGTGTTTTGCTTAATTCACGAAAACTTAATCCGTTTGCTTAATTTGGAATATAGGATTGGTAATCTAGTTTATGTCTTTTGCGCTTGTTAAATGACATAGGAATCGAATAGAGATCGAAATTGCTTAGCAAATTGGTAAGGTAGAAACCCGTGATAAGCCGGAACCGAAAACAGTAGATTGACTTATTTTGATAATCACTTATTTTAAACCCTTAATTGCATTTTCTTTATTTATCCGATCAGAAACCAAACCAACTCCCCCCTCCATTTCGAATTTGGTAGATTAATCACATAAAAGAATCCTTGAGACGATATCCGAGTTGAATTGTCGCTGTATTACGTTTTCATCAAAAACACTCGTTCTGATCTACGCGCGACAGCTGATCAATGAGCTAGGCCCTCCACGACGGAGAGATGGATTGGGCCAACCCCGTGTGATGAGCGGGACAGAGCAATATCTATATTATATATATATATATATATATATATATATATATATAATATATATATATATATAATATATATATATATATATATTATATATATATATATATATATATATATATATATATATATATATATATATATATTTATATATTATATATAAATATTATGTATAATATATATTATATATATATATATATATATTATATATATATATA
>CAWUDS030001188.1:0-35000 GCA_963859935.3 Lathyrus sativus | reverse complement strand
TTTGGCTTAATTTGATTTCCGCACTTATTTTTCAGCTTTAGCAGTCTGCACGAAAACGATCATAACTGGAGTTCCGGGAATCCGTTTGAGGCGTTCTAAAAATCGTCGGAAAGCTAAGAGAGAGAGCTACGACTTTCGTGTTGGAGTCGAAGTCAGATTCAGAGCCAAAAATTCCAGAATTCCGTTTGAAGTTACTGCATTAGAATTTAATTTTAGTGTTGTGTCATGTATTGGGCCTGGGTTATATTTTCGACCCAGTTGGGTTATGACCCGAATTTGCTTTCTTTTTAAAGGAAAAATACTCGTGTTATTGTTCACCTAATTACATTTTCACGAAAAATACATTCGGAGCTTTGAGAGAACCATGGAGAGCTAATTCCTTAGAGTCATTCTGCAGTAATCGCGTTCCAACGCTTTGAGGTTTTTACTTTATCAATCTAATTCGTTTCTCAATCAATACTATTCTATGAATTGCTTTTGCTTAATCTGTTATTTTATAGAATTGTTTTGATTAAATTCGTATGATTGCATCCTTAGCTTTTATTCGCCGTTACGTCGCTTTGTCGTTAATTCGCGTTTATAATTCGTGTTTGCTTAATTCACGAAAACTTAATACGTTTGCTTAATTTGGAATATAGGATTGGTAATCTAGTTTATGTCTTTTGCGCTTGTTAATTGACATAGGAATCGAATAGAGATCAAAATCACTTAGGAAATTGGTAAGGTAGAAACCCGTGATAAGCCGGAACCGAAAACAGTAGATTGACTTATTTTGATAATCACTTATTTTAACCGCTTAATTGCATTTTCTTTATTTATCCGATCAGAAACAAAACCAACTACCCCTCCATTTCGAATTTGGTAGATTAATCACATAAAAGAATCCTTGAGACGATATCCGAGTTGAATTGTCGCTGTATTACGTTTTCATCAAAAACACGCGTTCTGATCCGCGCGCGACAGCTGATCAATGAGCTAGGCCCTCCACGACGGAGAGATGGATTGGGCCGACCCCGTGTGATGAGCGGGACAGAGCTATATATATCTATATATATATATATATATATATATATATATATATATATATATATATATATATATATATTATATATATATATATATATATATTATATATATATATATATTATATATATATATATATATATATATATATATATATATATATATATATATATATATATATTATATATTTATATATATATATATATATATATAAGAATCTTAATCGGTTGAGTAAGTAAATAAAATAATTAATTATATTTAATATTTAATTATTTAATTGAATATGTGCTTAAATATAAGTGGATGTCAAGATAATCCATTTCGAAATAATGAGAATTTTAAATGATTATCATTCTATATATAGGCTATGATCTCAAATATATCATGCTATTAGAAAATTATCTCTTTTTCTCCCCATTCGAAGAGTTTTCAAGACATTACGAGTACCGGTTGAGAAAAATCCACAAGCCAACCAGTGTCAAACACTTGTCTCTACACTTTTGTATTTTAGAATTATCGTTGTCATTGTCTAAAAATCTTTCTCATTATATTCGTCAAGGTATTCCTATAATCATTAATATCAAAATGTCATAGATCCTAAGGTTTGTGTCCATGGGGAGACGCTTAAGCAGCTCCCAGCGTGATGAGTGATCAGTGCATATTTATGAAGTTTCTCCTATATTTTTACTTAGGCATTTCTTTACTTTATCTTGATTATTTTTATGTTTTATTTTGTTTTTATATTTTATTTTATTTTTGGCTTAATTTGATTTCCGCACTTATTTTTCAGCTTTAGCAGTCTGCACGGAAACGATCATACCTGGAGTTCCGGGAATCCGTTTGAGGCGTTCTAAAAATCTCCGGAAAGCTAAGAGAGAGAGCTACGACTTTCGTGTTGGAGTCGAAGTCAGATTCGGGGCCAAAAATTCCAGAATTCCGTTTGAAGTTACTGCATTAGAATTTAATTTTAGTGTTGGGTCATGTATTGGGCCTGGGTTATGTTTTCGCCCAGTTGGGTTATGACCCGAATTTGCTTTCTTTTTAAAGGAAAAATACTCGTGTTACTGTTCAACTAATTACATTTTCATGAAAAATAAATTCGGAGCTTTGAGAGAACCATGGAGAGCTAATTCCTTAGAGTCATTCTGCTGTAATCGCGTTCCAACGCTTTGAGGTTTTTACTTTATCAATCTAATTCGTTTCTCTTTCAACACTATTCTATGAATTGATTTTGCTTAATCTGTTATTTTATAGAATTATTTTGATTAAATTTGTATGATTGCATCCTTAGCTTTTATTCGCCGTTATGTCGCTTTGCCGTTAATTCGCGTTTATAATTCGTGTTTGCTTAATTCACGAAAACTTAATCCGTTTGCTTAATTTGGAATATAGGATTGGTAATCTAGTTTATGTCTTTTGCGCTTGTTAATTGACATAGGAATCAAATAGAGATCAAAATCGCTTAGGAAATTGGTAAGGTAGAAACCCGTGATAAGCCGGAACCGAAAACAGTAGATTGACTTATTTTGATAATCACTTATTTTAACCGCTTAATTGCATTTTCTTTATTTATCCGATCAGAAACAAAACCAACTCCCCCTCCATTTCGAATTTGGTAGATTAATCACATAAAAGAATCCTTGAGACGATATCCGAGTTGAATTGTCGCTGTATTACGTTTTCATCAAAAACACTCGTTCTGATCCGCGCGCGACAGCTGATCAATGAGCTAGGCCCTCCACGACGGAGAGATGGATTGGGCCGACCCCGTGTGATGAGCGGGACAGAGCAATATATATATATATATATATATATATATATATATATATATATATATATATATATATATATATATATATATATATATATATATATATATATATATATATATATATATATATATATATATATATATATATATATATATATATATATATATATATATATATATATATATATATATATATATATATATATATATATATATATATATATATATATATATATATATATATATATATATATATATATATATATATATATATATATATATATATGAGTCTTAATCGGTTGAATAAGTAAATAAAATAATTAATTATATTTAATAATTAATTCTTTAATTGAATATATGCTTAAATATAAGTGGATGTCAAGATAATCCATTTCGAAATAATGAGAATTCTAAATGATTGTCATTCTATATATAGGCTGTGATCTCAAATATGTCATGCTATAAGAAGATTATCTATTTTTATCCCCATTCGAAGAGTTTTCAAGACATTACTAGTACTGGTTGAGAAAAATCCACAAGCCAACCAGTGTCAAACACTTGTCTCTACACTTTTGTATTTTAGAATTATCGTTGTCATTTTCTAAAAATCTTTCTCATTATATTCGTCAAGGTATTCCTATAATCATTAATATCAAAATGTCATAGATCCTAAGGTTTGTGTCCATGGGGAGACGTTTAAGCGCTCCCAGCGTGATGAGTGATCAGTGCATATTTATGCACTTTTTCCTATATTTTTACTTAGGCATTTATTTAATTTATATAAATTATTTTTATGATTTATTTTGTTTTTATATATTATTTAATTTTTGGCTTAATTTGATTTTCGCACTTATTTTTCAGCTTTGGCAGTCTGCACGGAAACGATCATAACTGGAGTTACGGGAATCCATTTGAGGCGTTCTAAAAATCGCCGGAAAGCTAAGAGAGAAAGCTACGACTTTCGTGTTGGAGTCGAAGTCAGATTCGGAGCCAAAGATTCCAGAATTCCGTTTGAACCTACTGCGTTAGAATTTAATTTTAGTGTTGGGTCATGTATTGGGCCTAGGTTATGTTTTCGACCCAGTTGGGTTATGACCCTAATTTGCTTTCTTTTTAAAGGAAAAATACTCGTGTTACTGTTCACCTAATTACATTTTCACGAAAAATACATTCGGAGCTTTGAGAGAACCATGGAGAGCTAATTCCTTAGAGTCATTCTGCAGTAATCGCGTTCCAACGCTTTGAGGTTTTTACTTTATCAATCTAATTCGTTTCTCTTTCAATACTATTCTATGAATTGCTTATGCTTAATCTGTTATTTTATAGAATTGTTTTGATTAAATTCGTATGATTGCATCCTTAGCTTTTATTCGCCGTTATGTCGCTTTGTCGTTAATTCGCGTTTATAATTCGTGTTTGCTTAATTCACGAAAACTTAATCCGTTTGCTTAATTTGGAATATAGGATTGGTAATCTAGTTTATGTCTTTTGCGCTTGTTAATTGACATAGGAATCGAATAGAGATCGAAATCTCTTAGGAAATTGGTAAGGTAGAAACCCGTGATAAGCCGGAACCGAAAACAGTAGATTGACTTATTTTGATAATCACTTATTTTAACCGCTTAATTGCATTTTCTTTATTTATTCGATCAGAAACAAAACCAACTCCCCCTCCATTTTGAATTTGGTAGATTAATCACATAAAAGAATCCTTGAGACGATATCCGAGTTGAATTGTCGTTGTATTACGTTTTCATCAAAAACACTCGCTCTGATCCGCGCGCAACAGCTGATCAATGAGCTAGGCCCTCCACGACGGAGAGATGGATTGGGCCGACCCCGTGTGATGAGCGGGACAAAGAAATATATATATATATATATATATATATATATATATATATATTATATAATATATATATATATATATATATATAAGATATATATATATATATATATATATATATATATATATATATATATATATATATATATATATATATATATATATATATATATATATATATATATATATATATATATATATATATATATATATATATATATATATATATATATATATATATATAAGAATCTTAATCGGTTGAGTAAGTAAATAAAATAATTAATTATATTTAATATTTAATTATTTAATTGAATATGTGCTTAAATATAAGTGGATGTCAAGATAATCCATTTCGAAATAATGAGAATTTTAAATGATTATCATTCTATATATAGGCTATGATCTCAAATATATCATGCTATAAGAAAATTATCTCTTTTTCTCCCCATTCGAAGAGTTTTCAAGACATTACGAGTACCGGTTGAGAAAAATCCACAAGCCAACCAGTGTCAAACACTTGTCTCTACACTTTTGTATTTTAGAATTACCGTTGTCATTGTCTAAAAATCTTTCTCATTATATTCGTCAAGGTATTCCTATAATCATTAATATCAAAATGTCATAGATCCTAAGGTTTGTGTCCATGGGGAGACGCTTAAGCGCTCCCGCCGTGATGAATGATCAGTGCATATTTATGCACTTTCTCCTATATTTTTACTTAGGCATTTCTTTACTTTATCTTGATTATTTTTATGTTTTATTTTGTTTTTATATTTTATTTTATTTTTGGTTTAATTTGATTTCCGCACTTATTTGTCAGCTTTAGCAGTCTGCACAGAAACGATCATAACTGGAGTTCCGGGAATCCGTTTGAGGCGTTCTAAGAATCGCCGGAAAGCTAAGAGAGAGAGCTACGACTTTCGTGTTGGAGCCGAAGTCATATTCGGAGCCAAAAATTCCAGTATTCCGTTTGAAGTTACTGCATTAGAATTTAATTTTAGTGTTGGGTCATGTATTGGGCCTGGGTTATGTTTTCGACCCAGTTGGGTTATGACCCGAATTTGCTTTCTTTTTAAAGGAAAAATACTCGTGTTACCGTTCACCTAATTACATTTTCACGAAAAATACATTCGGAGCTTTGAGAGAACCATGGAGAGCTAATTCCTTAGAGTCATTCTGCTGTAATCGCGTTCCAACGCTTTGAGGTTTTTACTTTATCAATCTAATTCGTTTCTCTTTCGACACTATTCTATGAATTGCTTTTGCTTAATCTATTATTTTATAGAATTGTTTTGATTAAATTCGTATGATTGCATCCTTAGCTTTTATTCGCCGTTACGTCGCTTTGTCGTTAATTCGCGTTTATAATTCGTGTTTGCTTAATTCACGAAAACTTAATCCGTTTGCTTAATTTGGAATATAGGATTGGTAATCTAGTTTATGTCTTTTGCGCTTGTTAATTGACATAGGAATCGAATAGAGATCGAAATCGCTTAGGAAATTGGTAAGGTAGAAACCCGTGTTAAGCCAGAACCGAAAACAGTAGATTGACTTATTTTGATAATCACTTATTTTAACCGGTTAATTGCATTTTCTTTATTTATCCGATCAGAAACCAAACCAACTCCCCCTCCATTTCGAATTTGGTAGATTAATCACATAAAAGAATCCTTGAGACGATATCCGAGTTGAATTGTCGCTGTATTACGTTTTAAACAAAAACATTCGTCCTGATCCGCGCGCGACAGCTGATCAATGAGCTAGGCCCTCCACGACGGAGAGATGGATTGGGCCGACCCCGTGTGATGAGCGGGACAGAGCAATATATATATATATATATATATATATATATATATATATATATATATATATATATATATATATATATATATATATATATATATATATATATATATATATATATATATATATATATATATATATATATATATATATATATATATATATATATATATATATATATATATATATATATATATATATATATTATATATATATATATAATATATATATATATATATATATATATATATATATATATATATATATATATATATATATATATAAGAATCTTAATCGGTTGAGTAAGTAAATAAAATAATTAATTATATTTAATATTTAATTATTTAATTGAATATGTGCTTAAATATAAGTGGATGTCAAGATAATCCATTTCGAAATAATGAGAATTTTAAATGATTATCATTCTATATATAGGCTATGATCTCAAATATATCATGCTATAAGAAAATTATCTCTTTTTCTCCCCATTCGATGAGTTTTCAAGACATTACGAGTACCGGTTGAGAAAAATCCACAAGCCAACCAGTGTCAAACACTTGTCTCTACACTTTTGTATTTAAGAATTATCGTTGTCATTGTCTAAAAATCTTTCTCATTATATTCATCAAGGTATTTCTATAATCATTAATATCAAAATGTCATAGATCCTAAGGTTTGTGTCCATGGGGAGACGCTTAAGCGCTCCCAGCGTGATGAATGATCAATGCATATTTATGTACTTTCTCCTATATTTTTACTTAGACATTTCTTTACTTTATCTTGATTATTTTTATGTTTTATTTTGTTTTTATATTTTATTTTTGGTTTAATTTGATTTCTGCACTTATTTTTCAGCTTTAGCAGTCTGCACGGAAACGATCATAACTGGAGTTCCGGGAATCCGTTTGAGGCGTTCTAAAAATCGCCGGAAGGCTAAGAGAGAGAGATACGACTTTCGTGTTGGAGTCGAAGTCAGATTCGGTGCCAAAAATTCCAGAATTCCGTTTGAAGTTACTGCATTAGAATTTAATTTTAGTGTTGGGTCATGTATTTGGCCTGGGTTATGTTTTCGACCCAGTTGGGTTATGACCCGAATTTGCTTTCTTTTTAAAGAAAAAATACTCGTGTTACTGTTCACCTAATTACATTTTCACGAAAAATACATTCGGAGCTTTGAGAGAACCACGGAGAGCTAATTCCTTAGAGTCATTCTGCTGTAATCGCGTTCCAACGCTTTGAGGTTTTTACTTTATCAATCTAATTCGTTTCTCTTTCAAGACTATTCTATGAATTGCTTTTGCTTAATCTGTTATTTTATAGAATTGTTTTGATTAAATTCGTACGATTGCATCCTTAGCTTTTATTCGCCGTTACGTCGCTTTGTCGTTAATTCGCGTTTATAATTCGTGTTTGCTTAATTCACGAAAACTTAATCCGTTTGCTTAATTTGGAATATAGGATTGGTAATCTAGTTTATGTCTTTTGCGCTTGTTAAATTACATAGGAATCGAATAGAGATCGAAATCGCTTAGGAAATTGGTAAGGTAGAAACCCGTGATAAGCCGGAACCGAAAACAGTCGATTCACTTATTTTGATAATCACTTATTTTAACCGCTTAATTGCATTTTCTTTATTTATCCGATCAGAAACCAAACCAACTCCCCCTCCATTTCAAATTTGGTAGATTAATCACATAAAAGAATCCTTGAGACGATATCCGAGTTGAATTGTCGTTGTATTACGTTTTCATCAAAAACATTCGTTCTGATCCGCGCGCGACAGCTGATCAATGAGCTAGGCCCTCCACGACGGAGAGATGGATTGGGCCGACCCCGTGTGATGAGCGGGACAGAGCAATATATATATATATATATATATATATATATATATATATATATATATATATATATATATATATATATATATATATATATATATATATATATATATATATATATATATATATATATATATATATATATATATATATATATATATATATATATATATATATATATATATATATATATATATATATATATATATATATATATATATATATATATATATATATATTAATATATATATATTAATATATATATATATATATTAATATATATATATATATATATATATATATATATATATATATATATTAATATATATATATATATATATTAATATATATATATATATATATATATTAATATATATATATATATATATATATATATATATATATATATATATATATATATATATATATATATATATATATATATATATATATATATATATATATATATATATATATATATATATATATATATATATATATATATATATATAAGAATCTTAATCGGTTGAGTAAGTAAATAAAATAATTAATTATATTTAATAATTAATTATTTAATTGAATATGTGCTTAAATATAAGTGGATGTCAAGATAATCCATTTCGAAATAATGAGAATTTTAAATGATTATCATTCTATATATAGGCTATGATCTCAAATATATCATGCTATAAGAAAATTATCTCTTTTTCTCCCCATTCGAAGAGTTTTCAAGACATTACGAGTACCGGTTGAGAAAAATCCACAAGCCAACCAGTGTCAAACACTTGTCTCTACACTTTTGTATATTAGAATTATCGTTGTCATTGTCTAAAAATCTTTCTCATTATATTCGTCAAGGTATTCCTATAATCATTAATATCAAAATGTCATAGATCCTAAGGTTTGTGTCCATGGGGAGACGCTTAAGCGCTCCCAGCGTGATGAGGAATCAGTGCATATTTATGCACTTTCTCCTATATTTTTACTTAGGCATTTCTTTACTTTATCTTGATTATTTTTATGTTTTATTTTGTTTTTATATTTTATTTTATTTTTGGCTTAATTTGATTTCCGCACTTATTTTTCAGCTTTAACAGTCTGCACGGAAACGATCATAACTGGAGTTCCGGGAATCCGTTTGAGGCGTTCTGAAAATCTCCGGAAAGCTAAGGGAGAGAGCTACGACTTTCGTGTTGGAGTCGAAGTCAGATTCGGAGCCAAAAATTCCAGAATTCTGTTTGAAGTTACTGCATTAGAATTTAATTTTAGTGTTGGGTCATGTATTGGGTCTGGGTTATGTTTTCGACCCAGTTGGGTTATGACCCGAATTTTCTTTCTTTTTAAAGGAAAAATACTCGTGTTACTGTTCACCTAATTACATTTTCACGAAAATTACATTCGGAGCTTTGAGAGAACCATGGAGAGCTAATTCCTTAGAGTCATTCTGCTGTAATCGCGTTCCAACGCTTTGAGGTTTTTACTTTATCAATCTAATTCGTTTCTCTTTCAAAACTATTCTATGAATTGCTTTTGCTTAATCTGTTATTTTATAGAATTGTTTTGATTAAATTCATATGATTGCATCCTTAGCTTTTATTCGCCGTTACGTCGCTTTGTCGTTAATTCGCGTTTATAATTCGTGTTTGCTTAATTCACGAAAACTTAATCCGTTTGCTTAATTTGGAATATAGGATTGGTAATCTAGTTTATGTCTTTTGCACTTGTTAAATGACATAGGAATCGAATAGAGATCGAAATTGCTTAGGAAATTGGTAAGGTAGAAACCCGTGATAAGCCGGAACCGAAAACAGTAGATTCACTTATTTTTATAATCACTTATTTTAACCGCTTAATTGCATTTTCTTTATTTATCCGATCAGAAACCAAACCAACTCCCCCTCTATTTCGAATTTGGTAGATTAATCACATAAAAGAATCCTTGAGACGATATCCGAGTTGAATTGTCGCTGTATTACGTTTTCATCAAAAACACCAGTTCTGATCCGCGCGCGATAGCTGATCAATGAGCTAGGCCCTCCACGACGGAGAAATGGATTGGGCCGACCCCGTGTGATGAGCGGGACAGAGCAATATATATATATATATATATATATATATATATATATATATATATATATATATATATATATATATATATATATATATATATATATATATATATATATATATATATATATATATATATATATATATATATATATATATATATATATATATATATATATATATATATATATATATATATATATATATATATATATATATATATATATATATATATATATATATATATATATATATATATATATATATATATATATATATATATATATATATATATATATATATATATATATATATATATATATATATATATATATATATTAATATATATATATATATATATATATATATATATATATATTAATATATATATATATATATATATATATATATATATATATATATATATATATATATATATATATATATATATATATAAGAATCTTAATCGGTTGAGTAAGTAAATAAAATAATTAATTATATTTAATAATTAATTATTTAATTGAATATGTGCTTAAATATAAGTGGATGTCAAGATAATCCATTTCGAAATAATGAGAATTTTAAATGATTATCATTCTATATATAGGCTATGATCTCAAATATATCATGCTATAAGAAAATTATCTCTTTTTCTCCCCATTCGAAGAGTTTTCAAGACATTACGAGTACCGGTTGAGAAAAATCCACAAGCCAACCAGTGTCAAACACTTGTCTCTACACTTTTGTATTTAAGAATTATCGTTGTCATTGTCTAAAAATCTTTCTCGTTATATTCGTCAAGGTATTCCTATAATCATTAGTATCAAAATGTCATAGATCCTAAGGTTTGTGTCCATGGGGAGACGCTTAAGCGCTCCCGGCGTGATGAATGATCAGTGCATATTTATGCACTTTCTCCTATATTTTTACTTAGGCATTTCTTTACTTTATCTTGATCATTTTTATGTTTTATTTTGTTTTTATATTTTATTTTATTTTTGGCTTAATTTGATTTCCGCACTTTTTTTTCAACTTTAGCAGTGTGCACGGAAACGATCATAACTATAGTTCTAGAAATCCGTTTGAGGCGTTCTAAAAATCGCCGGAAAGCTAAGAGAGAGAGTTACGACTTTCGTGTTGGAGTCGAAGTCAGATCTGGAGCCCAAAATTCCAGAATTCCGTTTGAAGTTACTGCATTAGAATTTTATTTTAGTGTTGGGTCATGTATTGGGCCTGGGTTATGTTTTCGACCCAGTTGGGTTATGACCCGAATTTGCTTTCTTCTTAAAGGAAAAATACTCGTGTTACTGTTCACCTAGTTACATTTTCACGAAAAATACATTCGGAGCTTTGAGAGAACCATGGAGAGCTAATTCCTTAGAGTCATTCTGCTATAATCGTGTTCCAACGCTTCGAGGTTTTTACTTTATCAATCTAATTTGTTTCTCTTTCAACACTATTCTATGAATTACTTTTGCTTAATCTATTAGTTTATAGAATTGTTTTGATTAAATTCGTATGATTGCATCCTTAGCTTTTATTCGCCGTTACGTCGCTTTGTCGTTAATTCGTGTTTGGTTAATTCACGAAAACTTAATCCGTTTGCTTAATTTAGACTATAGGATTGTTAATCTAGTTTATGTCTTTTGCGTTTGTTAATTGACATAGGAATCGAATAGAGATCGAAATCGCTTAGGAAATTGGTAAGGTAGAAACCCGTGATAAGCCGGAACTGAAAACAGTAGATTGACTTATTTTAATAATCACTTATTTTAACCGCTTAATTGCATTTTCTTTATTTATCCGCTGAGTAACCAAACCAACTCCCCCTCCATTTCGAATTTGGTAGATTAATCACATAAAAGAATCCTTGAGACGATATCCGAGTTGAATTGTCGTTGTATTACGTTTTAATCAAAAACACTCGTTTTGATCCGCGCGCGACAACTGATCAATGAGCTAGGCCCTCCATGACGGAGAGATGGATATATATATATATGAGTCTTAATCGGTTGAATAAGTAAATAAAATAATTAATTATATTTAATAATTAATTATTTAATTGAATATATGCTTAAATATAAGTGGATGTCAAGATAATCCATTTCGAAATAATGAGAATTCTAAATGATTGTCATTCTATATATAGGCTGTGATCTCAAATATATCATGCTATAAGAAGATTATCTCTTTTTATCCCCATTCGAAGAGTTTTCAAAACATTACTAGTACTGGTTGAGAAAAATCCACAAGCCAACCAGTGTCAAACACTTGTCTCTACACTTTTGTATTTTAGAATTATCGTTGTCATTTTCTAAAAATCTTTCTCATTATATTCGTCAAGGTATTCCTATAATCATTAATATCAAAATGTCATAGATCCTAAGGTTTGTGTCCATGGGGAGACGTTTAAGCGCTCCCAGCGTGACGAGTGATCAGTGCATATTTATGCACTTTTTCCTATTTTCTACTTAGGCATTTCTTTAATTTATCTAAATTATTTTTATGTTTTATTTTGTTTTTATATATTATTTAATTTTTGGCTTAATTTTATTTCCGCACTTATTTTTCAGCTTTGGCAGTCTGCACGGAAACGACCATAACTGGAGTTCCGGGAATCCGTTTGAGGGGTTCTAAAAATCGCCGGAAAGCTATGGGAGAGAGCTACGACTTTCGTGTTGGAGTCGAAGTTAGATTCGGAGCCTAAAATTCCAGAATTCCGTTTGAAGTTACTGCATTAGAATTTAATTTTAGTGTTGGGTCATGTATTGGGCCTGGGTTATGTTTTCGACCCAGTTGGGTTATGACCCAAATTTGCTTTCTTTTTAAAGGAAAAATACTTGTGTTATTGTTCACCTAGTTACATTTTCACAAAAAATACATTCGGAGCTTTGAGAGAACCATGGAGACCTAATTCCTTAGAGTCAGTCTGCTGTAATCGCGTTCCAACGCTTTGAGGTTTTTACTTTATCAATCTAATTCGTTTCTCTTTCAAGAATATTCTATGAATTGCTTTTGCTTAATCTGTTATTTTATAGAATTGTTTTGATTAAATTAGTATGATTGCATCCTTAGCTTTTATTCGTCGTTACGTCGCTTTGTCGTAAATTCGCGTTTATAATTCGTGTTTGCTTAATTCACGAAAACTTAATCCGTTTGCTTAATTTGGAATATAGGATTGGTAATCTAGTTTATGTATTTTGCGCTTGTTAAATGACATAGGAATCGAATAGAGATCGAAATCACTTAGTAAATTGGTAAGGTAGAAACCCGTGATAAGCCGGAACCGAAAACAGTAGATTCACTTATTTTGATAATCACTTATTTTTACCGCTTAATTGCATTTTCTTTATTTATCCGATCAGAAACCAAACCAACTCCCCCTCCATTTCGAATTTGGTAGATTAATCACATAAAAGAATCCTTGAGACGATATCCGAGTTGAATTGTCGTTGTATTACGTTTTCATCAAAAACATTCTTCTGATCCGCGCGCGACAGCTGATCAATGAGCTAGGCCCTCCAGGGCGGAGAGATGGATTGGGCCGACCCCGTGTGATGAGCGGGACAGAGCAATCTCTCTCTCTCTCTCTCTCTCTCTCTCTCTCTCTCTCTCTCTATATATATATATATATATATATATATATATATATATATATATATATATATATATATATATATATATATATATATATATATATATATATATATATATATATATATATATATATATATATATATATATATATATATATATATATATATATATATATATATATATATATATATATATATATATATATATATATATATATATATATAATTATATATATATATATATAAGAATCTTAATCGGTTGAGTAAGTAAATAAAATAATTAATTATATTTAATAATTAATTATTTAATCGAATATGTGCTTAAATATAAGTGGATGTCAAGATAATCCATTTCGAAATAATGAGAATTTTAAATGATTATCATTCTATATATAGGCTATGATCTCAAATATATCATGCTATAAGAAAATTATCTCTTTTTCTCCCCATTCGAAGAGTTTTCAAGACATTACGAGTACCGGTTGAGAAAAATCCACAAGCCAACCAGTGTCAAACACTTGTCTCTACACTTTTGTATTTTAGAATTATCGTTGTCATTGTCTAAAAATCTTTCTCATTATATTCGTCAAGGTATTCCTATAATCACTAATATCAAAATGTCATAGATCCTAAGGTTTGTGTCCATGGGGAGACGCTTAAGCGCTCCCGACATGATGAATGATCAGTGCATATTTATGCACTTTCTCCTATATTTTTACTTAGGCATTTCTTTACTTTATCTTGATTATTTTTATGTTTTATTTTGTTTTTATATTTTATTTAATTTTTGGTTTAATTTGATTTCCGCACTTATTTTTCAGCTTTAGCAGTGTGCACGGAAACGATCATAACTATAGTTCCAGAAATCCGTTTGAGGCGTTCTAAAAATCGCCGGGAAGCTAAGAGAGAGAGCTACGACTTTCATGTTGGAGTCGAAGTCAGATTCGGATCCAAAAATTCTAGAATTCCGTTTGAAGTTACTGCATTAAAATTTAATTTTAGTGTTGGGTCATGTATTGGGTCAGGGTTATGTTTTCGACCCAGTTGGGTTATGACCCGAATTTGCTTTCTTTTTAAAGGAAAAAAATACTCGTGTTACTGGTCACCTAATTACATTTTCACGAAAAATACATTCGGAGCTTTTAGAGAACCTTGGAGAGCTAATTCCTTAGAGTCATTCTGCTGTAATCGCGTTCCAACGCTTTGAGATTTTTACTTTATCTATCTAATTCGTTTCTCTTTCAACACTATTCTATGAATTGCTTTTGCTTAATCTGTTATTTTATAGAATTGTTTTGATTAAATTCGTATGATTGCATCCTTAGCTTTTATTCGCCGTTACGTCGCTTTGTCGTTAATTCGCATTTATAATTCGTGTTTGCTTAATTCACGAAAACTTAATCCGTTTGCTTAATTTGGAATATAGGATTGCTAATCTAGTTTATGTCTTTTGCGCTTGTTAATTGACATAGGAATCGAATAGAGATCGAAATCGCTTAGGAAATTGGTAAGGTAGAAACCCGTGATAAGCCGAAACCGAAAACAGTAGATTGACTTGTTTTGATAATCACTTATTTTAACCGCTTAATTGCATTTTCTTTATTTATTCGATCAGAAACCAAACCAACTCCCCCTCCATTTCGAATTTGGTAGATTAATCACATAAAAGAATCCTTGAGATGATATCCGAGTTGAATTGTCGCTGTATTACGTTTTCATCAAAAATACTCGTTCTGATCCGCGCGCGACAGCTGATCAATGAGCTAGGCCCTCCACGACGGAGAGATGGATTGGGCCGACCCCGTGTGATGAGTGGGACAGAGCAATATATATATATATATATATATATATATATATATATATATATATATATATATATATATATATATATATATATATATATATATATATATATATATATATATATATATATATATATATATATATATATATATATATATATATATATATATATATATATATATATATATATATATATATATATATATATATATATATATATATATATATATATATATATATATATATATATATATATATATATATATATATATATATATATATATATATATATATATATATATATATATATATATATATATATAAGAATCTTAATCGGTTGAGTAAGTAAATTAAATAATTAATTATATTTAATAATTAATTATTTAATTGAATATGTACTTAAATATAAGTGGATGTCAAGATAATCCATTTCGAAATAATGAGAATTTTAAATGATTATCATTCTATATATAGGCTATGATCTCAAATATATCATGCTATAAGAAAATTATCTCTTTTTCTCCCCATTCGAAGAGTTTTCAAGACATTACGAGTACTGGTTGAGAAAAATCCACAAGCCAACCAGTGTCAAACACTTGTCTCTACACTTTTGTATTTTAGAATTATCGTTGTCATTGTCTAAAAATCTTTCTCATTATATTCGTCAAGGTATTCCTATAATCATTAATATCAAAATGTCATAGATCCTAAGGTTTGTGTCCATGGGGAGACGCTTAAGCGCTCCCAGCGTGATGAGTGATCAGTGCATATTTATGCACTTTCTCCTATATTTTTACTTAGGAATTTCTTTACTTTATCTTGATTATTTTTATGTTTTATTTTGTTTTTATATTTTATTTTATTTTTGGCTTAATTTGATTTCCGCACTTATTTTTCAGCTTTAGCAGTCTGCATGGAAACGATCATAACTGGAGTTCCGGGAATCCGTTTGAGGCGTTCTAAAAATCGCCGGAAAGCTAAGAGAGAGAGCTACGACTTTCGTGTTGGAGTCGAAGTCAGATTCGGAGCCAAAAATTCCAGAATTCCGTTTGAAGTTACTGCATTAGAATTTAATTTTAGTGTTGGGTCATGTATTGGGCCTGGGTTATGTTTTCGACCCAATTGGGTTATGACCCGAATTTTCTTTCTTTTTAAAGGAAAAATACTCGTGTTACTGTTAACCTAATTACATTTTCACGAAAAATACATTCGGAGCTTTGAGAGAACCATGGAGAGCTAATTCCTTAGAGTCATTCTGCTGTAATCGCGTTCCAACGCTTTGAGGTTTTTACTTTATCAATCTAATTCGTTTCTCTTTCAACACTATTCTATGAATTGCTTTTGCTTAATCTGTTATTTTATAGAATTGTTTTGATTAAATTCGTATGATTGCATCCTTAGCTTTTATTCGCCGTTACGTCGCTTTGTCGTTAATTCGCGTTTATAATTTGTGTTTGCTTAATTCACGAAAACTTAATCCGTTTGCTTAATTTGGAATATAGGATTGGTAATCTAGTTTATGTCTTTTGCGCTTGTTAAATGACCTAGGAATCGAATAGAGATCGAAATCGCTTAGGAAATTGGTAAGGTAGAAACCCGTGATAAGCCGAAACCGAAAACAGTAGATTGAGTTGTTTTGATAATCACTTATTTTAACCGCTTAATTGCATTTTCTTTATTTATCCGATCAGAAACCAAACCAACTCCCCCTCCATTTCGAATTTGGTAGATTAATCACATAAAAGAATCCTTGAAACGATATCCGAGTTGAATTGTCACTGTATTACGTTTTCATCAAAAACACTAGTTCTGATCCGCGCGCGACAGCTGATCAATGAGCTAGGCCCTCCACGACGGAGAGATGGATTGGGCCGACCCCGTGTGATGAGTAGGACAGAGCAATATCTATATAGATAGCGAAATGCAAATAAACCAAGCATGGGTAGAGGTTAAAATAGAATCGAGAAAAGGTGTTAGATATGACTTATGGGAATGATCAAGTGGGATGAGCGGGGAATTGAAATTGACTTAGGATTTAAATGATTAGTTATTTTTATGAGTTTTGAGAATTTATATTCTTAAGTGAAAAATTAGACAATGTTAGAATTAATTATCAATATTATTTTTATGATTTTGTGGTTTTTACGTAATTAAAAGAAAAAAAAGATTTGAATTATGATTATACTAAGAGGATGTTAGAATTTTAAAAAAAGAATTACTCTTGTTCTAAAGTTATATTTCTATAATAAAACTAAAATTCTAAAAGTTAGTTAAAAAAAGAATTAAAATTGATTAAATTAAATAAAATAGTTAGGAAAAAGGATTTAGTTGATTTTAATAATAAAATTGATTAATGAAGGTTAATTATTTAATTGAAAAAAGTTATTGATTAATAGCAGATTAATTATTTAATTAATAAAGGTTAATGGTTAATGGCAGATTAGGAGGATTAAGCAGTTAGTGGGGCGAGTGAGATCTTGTGGTGCGCAGGCTACGAGGGTGCGTGGTAGGGAGCAGCGTGTAAGCAGTGGATGCGTGATTAGTGGAGCATGTACCGCAATGATGGTGATGGATCACGATATTACTATGGTTATACGTGCATGCAATTACAACATAAAGATAAAAAATGCCAGAAAAAAACCTAAAATCTTAAATCCTCTCTAATCTCTCTTCGCTCAGCCGCTTGCTCGCTTCTCCCTTCTCCGTCCGCTTCTGTTCTTCGCTTTTCACGATCTTCACCTTCTTTTCCTACAAATTAAATGAACAAACCAATATTAAAGTGTTAGTAGAAAAATCTCACGGTGTCTTGGATTCTCGCAGGTTTCAAAGGCGATTTCTACGATGACAGGAAGTGGGATTCGCGGAAGTTTGATGGGTTGCTTCGGTTTCTCCGACGATGGTTTGAGATAAGTCTCCGATCTTCCTCTTCTCTGTATTTTCTTGCATCAGCTTAAACAGACAACAAGCATTAACGTTATCCAAAAAGAAAATTAACGGTTTAAATGGATTTGATGCAGGTTTTAACGGTGAAGTTTTGTTGGAAGGGTTCCGGCGATGAACGGAAGTGGTTGACGGCGGAGATTTGGATTTGTGGAGGTAATCTCAAGGCGGAGAAATTGAAAAGGTAAGTATTTTTTCTTTAAATTTCTAGTTCAAGGGTTTCAATCGGGGATTTCTGGAGGTCTGATTGCGAACTGTTTGTGGTTGTGTTAAGGTTGGATGTGAATCTCCTTGTGAGGGTTTTGTGTATATTCTGTGATGTTCTGTGAATCTTCCCCCCCCCCCTCCCCTTCTTGAATGGCCTTCACTGCCCTTTTATATTCTTATAGAATTAAAGCCATGATTAAATTCATGAGATACTATCAATTTTGGTTTTGGAAAGGAAATACCGGCCATAGTTTCTTGCCTTATTTGTGATTTCATGATCTCCTGTAATTGTGATGATATCTTTGATTTGATTATGTTCTGATTCTGTCTCATACTTTTGATATTTTCCATGTTTGATGGCTTATGTGATTAATGACAACGATTTGTGCCATTTCGATTTGGAAAGCTTCAATTTTCTGATTCCTGACCTTTTGTGAATTAATTGACAGTTGTTGCCTGAAGGTTCAATTAGCTATCGTTCTTTTGTGTGATGCTTGTCTTTGTTTTTGAATCAAATGTGGTGGTTAACTCCATGCTCTTCTCGTTATACAGATAATAATTCGTAGAACTGCTGGGAGCATAGCCGGTGCAAAGTAGAAGTAGAAAGAACGCATCATAGACGCAAGCTATCACAAATGCGGAATTTCCAGTGGGCAACAAAACCTTACTACTCTAAGCTTAAAAATTGATGCCAAACTTAGAGGTTTGCAGCTGGTTCTTGATTTGACGTAATGTCTGATTTCCTTTGCTTTGTAGGCTTAGAAATTCCCTTCTTGTCTCGACATACTAAAGGACCTCTTTTGTTGTGAATTATGCAGGGGACGTAATTTGGTCGAAGGATTGTTGGGAACTTGAGGACCAATTTAGAAGTGCCAAGATTTTAACTTTGTCCAACATATGTAGGAGCATTAAGAGTTACAAAACTAGTTATTACCGGTGGTCCAAATGGAGGTATATTTTAGCATGTTGTTGGCTGTGGTTAATTTGATAATTGATGAGCTTTAAGTCAAACAGTTGGTTTTCTATTTAATGTCATCTTATCTTTCTATGCAGTGCTTCCTCAATAAAATCCAATTCCCGCTTGGGTGTAAGTCCAATTTAAAATGGAATATAGAAGATCCATATAAAGTGATGCACTTCGTTACAACGTTTCCTTGATTTTTACTGACAGAGTAAGTTACTGCAACTAGATAAAGTCTTCAATTTAAAATTCTAACAGCACCTCAACGGCCATGAATGTCATTCCCGCTTTCTTCTGTAATGAGGGCAGAGTAGTTTTTATTTAACTTTCTAACCATTTATCTTTCATGTATTGACGAGGGAGCTAGAAAGTACACTTGGAAGATGAACTCGTATGGTGGCGGGTACGATCGATGGTAAACCGTAAATGTGTTGGTGAAGATCTGGTGCAAGGTATGGGAATGAATCAAAGACAAAGACAACTAGGTGCCATCTTGAGGATTGACGAGGCCTTGGATAGCGGGATATGCTTTATAGAGAAAGCAAAACTTAGTGCTCTTAGGCTTAATTTGTTGTAACCTTTGGATTTGAAGAAAATTGTGTTCTTCAACAAGCATGGAATAATATAATTATGTCTTTCTCATCATGGTTTTGCAATGTTATAACTAAAATTTTTTGAATCAAATCTCACATGCCATACTTTGAATTAATGAAAACCTCCCAACTCTTGACCTTGTTGTATTCCGAACTCAACCTTTTACAAAGAAGATCCCCAATTTAGAGATTGGCACTTAATCTTGTACCTTGAAACTAAATCTTATGTTATGAATCTTATGTCAATCAAAATGAGTTTAACACGTGTTAATGCACTTGAACCTCTAGACTTGCCTTAGCAAATTCTTTAGTTGATCTTGAAAAACTCATGATGCTTTTAAAAGCATAATCTCAAGACACCTCTAAATGGTAACTTGGATCCAATCTTGATTCAGAACTTTATCCAAACTTCAAAGAAACCTCCTAATATGTGAACCACAAATTTAAATTTCAAGTCCATCCGTTTAAGATCAAAAAGCAAACACAAATCCATCCCATGGATACTAACAACCCAATTTGCCCTTCGCCCTTGTTACGAACTCCGGCAAAACTTGGCTCTGGATAATAGATTTTCAAACAAAATGATGCAATACCCAAGAATTATCTCAGGCTGTTGATCCAAGATATTCTCCGAAATACTTGACTGTGAGGATTTAACGCTTGATTTTACTGTACCTGCACGAACTGGTTAGTCGTAATAACACGCACACAAAAGTAACAAGATAATACGAAGGAAAAGAAACAAAACAAAGAGGTGAAATCTTAAGGTAAAAAATTAGGGTGCTACAATGATGTTCTCGCTTCCAAGAAGAAATAATTAGACAAAGCTTATCTGGAGATTTCAAAGTTTAACGAGCAGTGGAATGCAACTCTCACCAACAACAAAGCACGTGAAGATGGGTTGAAACAACAGGTTGCCAAGCTGAAGGCTCAGATCAGAGCGAAAGATGAGAGGATTTCAGATGAACCCTCGCTCAGACGACACAATGATTGTAAGTTGCACGAACCACTTGCAACCTTGGAGGATTTCAGAGCTAGGGCTGATTCGAAGAGGCGCAGGCTGGGAGAAGTCTTTGGTGAAGGTGCTTGGGAAGACCATGTTAAGAATCTACAGCGCGCTATTAGCCAGCGAGAGCTACTCATCCAGGGGTTGCTCACCAGACCGGACCATCCTGAGACACAGGGGTTGTTAGAGGAGTTTCAGGCCTGGCGTCGCACTTGATGTTGTTTTTATTTCCTTATAGCTTGTTATTGCTATTGTATTGACCATCACCAGGCTTGTTGGTTGAGGTCATTCTATTTGTACTTAGTGTTATGCCTGCACGATGCCTGTTTGGCTGTTCATCTTTATATATAAGGTTTTTTCTCTATGCTTGTGGATTCTTCATTGTCGTCCTGTTGTTCTCGGAACTAGAATCGAGGGGGAATTACCCTGTTGCATATATACATGTTTGCATTTTGCATCTTGCATTTTCATTTGCATTGCAGGTGTTCTCAGTGGCTTCTGTTCCTAAATTTGCTTGGTTTTCTTTAGTTCAGGATTGAGAAAGTTGAGGAGTTCAGTTTCTACAGGTATCCGACTCGAGGGAATCAGCAAAGAGTGATGGATCAGGTTCAAGCCGAGTTGCAGGAAGTCAGGGCTCGCATGGATCAATTCATGGAGTTGATGTAGGCTGTTGCTAGTGGGCAGGAACAATTAAGAACTTTGGTCCAGCCTTTGATAGCACGGGTTGACGAAGAGGACATTTTTCATGGAGGAGCTGGTGTTATTCCTCCCCAGATTGGTGGATCTATCCCACAGGGTATCCCTACTGTTGTCGTACCTCTAGGTGGAGGAGCTGCGAATGAGAATGGTAACGTTGCGGGTAACGGAAGTATGTACGCTGTGTACGGGGCTGCTGGCCCTCATTGGGAAGATAATCAGGATGATGCATTTTCCATGAGAGATATGGAGGGTGGTTTACTGACTGAAGCTGACAAAAGGTTTAATCTGATCGAGGAGAAGATGAAGTCTCTTGAGAATCAGAACTCCCTGGGTCTTGATATGTCAGATCTTGATCTAGTCCCTAGGGTCAGGATTCCTCCCAAGTTTAAGGTACCAGATTTCGAAAGGTGCAAAGGGACAACCTGTCCTAGAGTACACATCCGAGCCTACTCCCGGAAAATGTCTGTGTACTCCAATGATGAAAAGCTGCTAATGCATTTTTTTCCAAGACAGTCTGGCAGGGGCGTCTTTGGAGTGGTATATGGGACTTGGGAGAACTCATATCCGCAGCTGGAGAGAATTGGCCGAAGCTTTTGTGCGTCACTATCAGTATAATAGTGATCTGGCACCAAACAGGGTACATTTGCAGAACTTGTCGCAAAAAAGTACTGAGAGTTTCAAGGAATATGCCCAAAGGTGGCGGGATTTAGCTGCAAGGGTATAACCCCCTATGGTTGAAAGGGAGTTGATCGACCTGTTAATGGCTTCGCTGCCTGGTGTGTACTTTGAGAATTTGATAGGCTACATGTCTGCAGGGTTTTCGGATCTAGTAATTGCTGGTGAGAGAATCGAAAGTGGAATTAAGTCTGGGAAGATTCCAAATGGCGGTGGATCCTCTTCGGGAGGAACAAAGAAACCATATTCAGCGAGCCCTAAGAGAAGGGAGGGGGAGGCAAACGCCATTTCTCACAAGGGTAAAGGTAAAGCTCAGTCCCGTCATCATCAACAAGTTGCTACAGTAAATATCCCGGCCGCAGCTCCACAACAAGTCAATGCTCCGTGACCTTATGCTGCTAGACGCAGAATGCCTGATAGACAGTTCACGAATCCTCCGATGCCGTATTCTCAGTTATTACAACATCTGCTACAGTTACAGTTGGTTCAGAAGAGGACTCTGGCTCCTCTCACTGGTACACCGCCTCCTGGCTACGATGCGAATGCTCGTTGCGATTTTCACTCAGGCGCCCCAGGCCATGATATTGACCATTGCAAAGCTTTCAAGCATAAAGTCTAGGATTTGCTTGATTCCAAAGCTATCAACTTTACCAACGATGGACCGAATGTGACTCAAAACCCAATGCTGAATCATGGAGCGGTAGGAGCCATTGCCATTATTGAGGGGCAGAAGCTAAATCTGGTAACTGATGTTGGAGATTTGAAGACTCCGTTGGGGTTTGTGAAGTCTAGCTTGTTGAAGAAGGGGGTGTTTCCAGGTTGTTCTTTTGACTTGTGAAGTGCATCCGGAGGGTTGTGATCTTTTGAGAAAGGGTATTCAGAGAATGATGATGAGGGTTGTTTGCAATTTGATAGAGTTATGAAAGAAGATGACGAGAATAAAGTGAGTAATGATGGAAGTGAAGTTGCTACGATATACATTCCATACCTGACGATCAATATTTCAGCGTCTGCTAGGCTAGCTCGAGTTATTATTACTGTACCTGGACCTGTGCCATATGAGAGCACTAGAGCTATCCCATGGAATTATGGGGGAGAGGTGTTCTATAATGGGCAAAAGCAAGAATGGACAGCATCTACAGATGGAAGTTTGTCGGTTGAGAATATTGTTGAGGCTGGAGGTATCACTAGAAGTGGTAGGGTATTTTCACCACCGGAGGTTAATGCTGATAAGAATGACAAAGGTAAACGTAAGGTCGTGATTGAAGAGAATGTCCAACCACAGGTTGGTGCTGATGATCTTTTGAAGGATGTAGAGGAATTTATGAGACTCGTTCGAAAACGTGACAACAAGATTGTAGATCACTTAAATCAGACTCCTTCGAAGATTTCTATCCTGTCGTTATTGTTGTGTTCGGAGGCACACCGCAACGCATTATTAAAGATTTTGAATGCAACATACGTACCCCAGGAGATTTCTGTTAACTGGTTGGAGGGGGTAGTGGCTCATGTAAACGCCGGTAATGGTCTCGGTTTTACTGACTTGGATTTGACTCCTTCTCGGAGAAACCATAACCGTGCTTTGCACATATCCTTGAAATGTAGAGATTCTTTGATGTTGCATGTCCTGGTTGATACAGGATCATCTCTCAATGTTTCCAAAGAAGGCGTTAATGAAGTTGGATATTCAAGGTTTGATATGCACGCCAAGTGGTTTGGTCGTGAGGGCTTTCGACGGATCTAAGAAATCAGTGTTCGGGGAGATCACGTTGCATATTCAGATAGGACCAGAGATCTTTGATGCAACTTTCAACATTATGGATATCCATCCAGCATACAACAGTTTGCTTGGCCGACCTTGGATACACACTGCAGGGACAGTCACCTCCACGTTGCATCAAAAGCTGAAGTATATGGTGGAAGGGAAGATAGTCACGGTATGCGATGAAAAGGATATTATGGTTAGCCATTTGTCATCCTTCAAGTACGTGGAAGTGGATGGAGAGATCCACGAAACACTCTGCCAGGCATTTGAAACAGTTCAGATTCAGGGGAAGTCTCCTGTAGAAGCCAAGGGCCCAGAGGTTTCAATGTCATCACTCAAGGAAGCTCGTGCTATCGTAGAATCTGGCTCATCTCAGAAATGGGGACAAGTTCTTAATGTTCCTGTCAAGCAGGACAAGTTCGACCTGGGATACAAACCCTTCAGTTCTTCTCAGAGCATTCCGAAGTACAGGGGACCTGTGCAGTTCACCAGCAGTGGTGTGATATTTGACATGATTAATGTCGTTGGAGATGATGAAGGTGACAGTGGCTGCGATATGGATGCTTGGATTCGTCCATGTACCCCTGGCCAGAAGCTATGCAACTGCACTACTGAAGAATTCATTCATGTTACTACTGCAGAGTAATGTTCATTATTTTGATTATGTTCAGTCCTACGTTCTTCCCAAGACGTAGTGACCCAATTTGTGGGGCCTTTTGTTATTCACACTTTATCATTAAATAAAGGACGTTTTCGCATTCAAATATTGTGATCCCTGTTTGTCTTGTTTTTGTTTTGCATTTATATTAAACAGAAAAATGACAATGTGTTTTGTTTGTTACATCGCATAATAAACATAGCATCATGATGCAGTTCTTTTCTATCAGATGCCATCGATTCAGGTTCGACTATGACTTCATATGAATTTGATAATCCCATTCATCAAGCTGAAGAAGAGACTGACGAAGACTGTGAACTACCCGAAGAGTTAGCCAGGTGTCGCTACTGCGAAAATCGGCGCCGGCTAAACAGAAGAGTCGCCACCATGCGTTATTTATCCCAAAGGAGGGAAGGGAAACACTCGAAGTAAACCTAACGCAAAGACGGGAAAGGAATGGTCATCGCAACCAAATCCTGGATTCGGGAGTCGGTTACGCAAGGGGAAGGTATTAGCACCCCTCACGTCCGTCGTACTCGACGGGATCCACGCTTGTTTTCTAGGTACGGATTGTTATTCGATCTATGCTACAGGTCTGGGGTTAAAAGAAAATAAAATGACTCGGCAAAGTATCGCACTTTATGCCTACGTATTCCCGTTCAGAGCGAGAAATCAGAGTCAACGTAGTTCTCCTACCTACGGGAAAGGAGGGGAAGGTTGCTTGCTAGGATACGGCATCCTATGCCTACGTACTTTCATACAGCATGAAAGATCAGAGCAAACGTAGTTCGGGCTACGGAAGACACTGATTTGCCTGACTGTTTTTTAGATCCTTCTGAAAAGGTTTTCTCCTGATTACGGGTCCAAGCGGACAAAAATGACTCTTTGATGTTTGTTTTCAGTCTTTTACGCAAGAACTGTTTTTTATGGTGTTTGCAATCTCTGACGCACTAGAGACTATGATTTGGGGGTGACTACGTCGTATGTCACCCTACGGGTAACACACTAAGCAATCAGGTTACTGAAGAGTGGCCCTTCAGCAACCCTCTCTCAAATAGCTTAAGGCTCGTAGCGTACGACATCGATCATCCTTATTACTGTGTTTTTGAATTGTTTTGAGATGAGAAAGAAGTATAAAAACCTGGGGTTTGAAAAGGGAATCAAAACTACCCTAATGTTATCACACATAGATTACGACCTAATGTCTGTCATAATTCCCTCCTGCACAGAGGAAATCAGAGATCCTAGGGGACAAATGGAAAAGAAATAGATATACAGTAAACAGTAAAATGCATGAGATGCAGCAATACAAGCGAGGCAAGGGAGTCCCACTCAACCTCGAACCTGGGAAAACAATAGGCAAAGTGAAACAGCTTCACTTCAAACCTAAGGGGCAAGCTGAACAAGCCAACAAACAATACAACAAATAAAACCCAATCCCAGCTCTGACAGCAACACCAGCCCCTACAGCTACAAATGATCAACATCAAAATGTTGACAGTAACAACTTCAAGCAAGACCCCATCTCCACTCTCCAATGATATTCAAGCTTCAGATAAGCTCCTATCTTTAATAAATCTCCAAGCTCTGGAAAGCAATAGACCCCAATCAGTAGCCAGCTTCAAACAACAGCAAAATGTAACGCCCCCATTCTATACCCCAAAATAATCACATATCAAATCATATAGTCACGAATATAAGTATTTTATTTTTCATCAGAGTATATTTACATTAAGGTATAAAAGAAGTGCGTCACAATACCCACGAAACGACCACATGAATATTAAGGTTTAAAAAGAATTAACTCAAAAGGGGTAAATCTCAACTAAAAATAAACGCATGATTCTTCGAAATTACATATTCATGTTTTCTCTTAAAGCGGAAGACTAAAACATATATATATTCACTTAAGACATGACAAAACGTAATTACATGTCATCTGGTTGTTCACAACTTCATTCACATACAAACAAAACATCAAAAGACATTCTATAAGTCTATCTACCCAAAGTTACATATCAGAGCGACCGACACGAGGGAAAAGAACTATACTCCAAAGGAAACCTCCAGCGGATCCTAATCTGCAATGCCTCGCAGGGCATTATAAAACAACAGAAGGGTGAGAAACATATCATAATAATCAAGGCATAAGATATATATATATATATATATATATATATATATATATATATATATATATATATATATATATATATATATATATATATATATATATATATATATATATATATATATATATATATATATATATATATATATATATATATATATATATATATATATATATATATATATATATATATATATATATATATATATATATATATATATATATATATATAAATGTATAAGTACTAAATGCCTATACCTCATACTTATTCACTACAATGCATAACCACAGATTCTCACCGCATCAAATACACATAGACATAATCGCTCACACTCAACCGTCTATTCATCGGTTAATATCTTTCACATTTATTTATTTGTTAACGCATCTCATCAATTCCTGCACATAGGCATATTTACATATGACAAGCGCGGTCATACCATGCGATTCATATTAGACTCATCACTACCCTCAATCCTTTTTCCGGACTATGGGTACGTCGCTTATGCTCTACCGGGAACAACGTCTCGGCCATTCTACCCCGGTAACTACCTCACTAAGAACGACGCATCGCCGCTCTACCCTAGTGAGTAGAATCTCTATACATATACATCGACCTCATTCTCATATTGACTAGACGCAATAAATATATATATATATAAATAAATACATACCCTAATACCTTCTCAATGTAATATTTCCAATTCATCATATGGAGATGATAATGCACTCATAGAGACCGACACCTCGATCCTATGCAGCTACAACCACGGTACCGACTCATTCATCCGTCAGATTCTCTTAGAATTCACTCCTCTCGCACTTATGCGGTTACACTATAACTCATCAGATTTTCCTAGGAATCAAATATAACCATCGCATCAAGCGAGGTTCTGCAGATCCTACACGGGATCAAATATAACCATCGCATCAAGCGAGGTTCTGCAGATCCTACACGGGATCAAATATAACCATCGCATCAAGCGAGGTTCTGCAGATCCTACACGGGATCAAATATAACCATCGCATCAAGCGAGGTTCTGCAGATCCTACACGGGATCAAATATAACCATCGCATCAAGCGACGTTCTGCAGATCCTACACGGGATCAAATATAACCATCGCATCAAGCGAGATTCTGCAGATCCTACACGGGATCAAATATAACCATCGCATCAAGCGAGGTTCTGCAGATCCTACACGGGATCAAATATAACCATCGCATCAAGCGAGGTTCTGCAGATCCTACACGGGATCAAATATAACCATCGCATCAAGCGAGGTTCTGCAGATCCTACACGGGATCAAATATAACCATCGCATCAAGCGAGGTTCTGCAGATCCTACACGGGATCAAATATAACCATCGCATCAAGCGAGGTTCTGCAGATCCTACACGGGATCAAATATAACCATCGCATCAAGCGAGGTTCTGCAGATCCTACACGGGATCAAATATAACCATCGCATCAAGCGAGGTTCTGCAGATCCTACACGGGATCAAATATAACCATCGCATCAAGCGAGGTTCTGCAGATCCTACACGGGATCAAATATAACCATCGCATCAAGCGAGGTTCTGCAGATCCTACACGGGATCAAATATAACCATCACATCAAGCGAGGTTCTGCAGATCCTACACGGGATCAAATATAACCATCGCATCAAGCGAGGTTCTGCAGATCCTACACGGGATCAAATATAACCATCGCATCAAGCGAGGTTCTGTAGATCCTACACGGGATCAAATATAACCATCGCATCAAGCGAGGTTCTGCAGATCCTACACGGGATCAAATATAACCATCGCATCAAGCGAGGTTCTGCAGATCCTACACAGGATCAAATATAACCATTGCATCAAGCGAGGTTCTGCAGATCCTACACGGGATCAAATATAACCATCGCATCAAGCGAGGTTCTGCAGATCCTACACGGGATCAAATATATACTAACATCATACACCGCAGTGTATACTACACGACACGCTCGACATTCATGCCAAATCGTTATGCATTTTTAATCGATTTAGACGATGCACAAAATTGCCCAAACGGCTACAATTCATAACCTAGGATTCACGCATATTGGCTACCCACAATGCATCACGAGCCATCACACCATCTTCTAAATCAAGGAAGGGTCGATCGCAATCGGAACCCCAAGTCGCAACTGCACCCAACAGCAGAGAAGACTCATTCTACTACGTTCGCTACACGCTCGCCTAGCGAGCTGCTAGCGAACGTTCGCCACCTTCTCGCCTAGCGAACTGCTAGCGAGCAAGAACAGAAGCTACAGACTTCGTTCGCCACCTCGTTCGCTACAGTGAACCCCCAGCGAGCCATTCGCTACTCCATTCGCTGCCAGCGAAGAAGACCAAAACACCACTGTCCCAAGTCTGGGACCGTTCGCTACGCACTCGCCTAGCGAACTGCTAGCGAACACTCGCGACCTGCTCGCCTAGCTAGCTGCTAGCGAGCGTCTGCGAACTGAACTTTCTCCCACTGTTCAGAATCCAAATACCCGATGAAATCTCCCGATAAATCCCAACTTGTCTCCAGTAGCCTTAGCCTAACATATATTGACCAATCTACGGTATCTAAACGTGATTCTAACCGATAAACATCAGTTCTACCAATTTAACTCATTTATGCCCTAAATGGAAAAATGAGGAAAACATTCCAACAACTAACACAATCCATACATAATCATAAACATTAATAAGATGATGATACTTCACACCCTTACCTGATTAATTGCAAGCTTTGGTTGATCTTGATGATTTTCGAAGTTTCCTCTTTTTCTCTTCTCCTTCTTTCTTTCTCTTTTTCTTTTCTCCCTTTTCTTTCTATTTCTATTCTTTATATTTCTTTCCATTCTATTTCCTACAATACACCTATTATTCCAATCAATTTCCATAACCCATCCACTTAACCATTAATTGAGACTGTCCGAAATATTTCCCACTAAACTTTCCAAAACTCTACAAATAATAAAATAGCATAATATGTAGACTTAACATATTATCACACTATCCCATAATTAAAATAATTCCAATAACTAAATTAATTAGTTAAACCGAAATTGGGCTGTTACACAAAACCCTAGTCTTCACAGTTATTCATCTTTGACAGGTGTTGCACCCCAAAATTTGACCAACACTTATTTACCAAGTTTGTGGTTCATCTCATTCATCATCTGCTTCTCATTGATATGGGTGCAGTAGATCAAGAGGTATGATCACCCAGCAAGAGTTATATGAGACTTTGAAGCTAGCCAAGAAAGTTATTCAAGTGTTCAAAGGTTGATACCTTTGTCAGAGAACTCAAGAGATCCTCAGAGAGATTGGTTGAAGCCAAGGCTGTGTGTCTCATAACTTGAGAGTTGTGGGAGCTCCTCAGATGATTCTGAAACTATGAGGATGGAATTGAAGCTTTGATAAAGCTTATGAGATGTCTTGAAAGCCATCATGAAACCTAGAGAGTTCATTGTGCAAGAATTCAGAAGACTCAGCCATGAGTAGTGGAATTAGGGTTTGACTGGGTCAACCCTAGGTCAACTGATGATTGGGAGAGGGTTGAGACCTAATCCAAGAACCATGTGATCATGTATTGATGCATTGAGATGCTATAAGGATGATTCCTAGACCAACTCATCATGATTGAAGAGTTTGAGAAGTTTTAAGCTAGGGTTTCTAAGGCTTTACAGTGTAAAATCCCCTAGTTTGATCCCTATCTTCAAGGCAGTTTAGCTCAAGATGTGATTGTCATCTCATCTTCCCCACAACATGAATGTCGTAGATCTTGTTCTTATATTTAATTTGAGTACTAGAAGTCCTTGATAGGATTTGTAGAGCTCAAGTTATGACTTTGACAAATTACAGGTCATCTGAGGTATGTGAATCTGGGTCCTTGAAAGTCACCCAACTTGCATCCAACTTTTTCCCTAGTAGGATGATTCCTATGAACTCTTGGTCAACATGAATGTTGTAGAGAATCTTCTTAGCTTTCTAGAGAGTACTATAAGTCCTTGATAGGATATTTAGAACTCAACTTATGGCTTTGACAAGTCAAGGGCATTTTGGTCATTTGGAGGTTATAGGTCATTTCAAGCATAAGGCCATATCTCCTATTTCCAAGCTTCAAATGGAAATATCTTCAACATCAAACTTTCTTAGAATGATGTTTTAAGGCTAGTAGGGAGGTCATGAGATGTTGAAAAGGCTTGTATCAAAAAGTGATGAAAATGGCCTAAAATGGAGGCATAAGTTAAATAAGTTGAAATTGAAAATTGGAAATCACAAGTTATACATCCAAACCATGTCATATAATAGGTCATTTTGACTCCAAAGGACATTATAAGAACAATGGTTCAGCCACAATTTTGATTTGAGGCCTAGATCATAGGGCTGCTTTGGAAATGGCTTACTTGCATCTTAAGGCACCAAAGCAAAACTCAAAGAAACTCAATAAACAAGTTAGTTATGCATTTCAACACACCATACATCTCATGTGGGGAGAATTTCAAGTAAGAATTGGTGTTTACAAGAGGCTTGGCATGAGATAGCATATGGTGAGAAGTGAAATCAAAATATCATGAGATGAGAAGTTCAAATACTCATTGGATTGTTCCAGAAGGTTCTGGACAGTTCTAACAAGTTCTATATAATGGTTAGGGCTTGCTCATATGCAAGGTTGGTGAGAAAAGAGGTTTGAGAGAGAGAGTGTCATCTTGTTGCTTCCATTGCAAGTCAAGTTTCAATTCTACATTCTTCTTCAATTCCATTCCTTTTTTCCATACAAACACACTCCATTGATGATTTTGAAGGTGTGAACATTGATTGGAGAGCAAATCCATGGTGAATTGAAGAGTTGGTGATTGAACTTTCAAGGTAGCAAGTCAGAATCGAATTCTGAGATTGAAGCTTCCTCCATCAAATTTGTTGCAAACAGTAGCAAGATTAGCATCTAAGGAAACTTTCTGAAGAGTTCCAAGGCTTGAAGTGAAGGATTTCACCATTTGTTGATCAAGAATAACCAGGTTTGCAAATTCTTCACTACACCATGTTTTATGCATAATTAGGTTAGTTTGTTAGTGTAGAAAGGTTAGAAACACATAGGTGATGGATTTTGGAGAGTTAGAGAGCAATTGATGAAGGTTGAATATTGGACACCATTTCTTTGATGATCAAGAACTCGTGGCATAGTGAGATATAATTCATGTTAGATAGCTAATTTCATTCAGTGTGAGTTGGTGAGTATTCTGATGCAAGAAATTTCAAGAACCATGATAGTTGATGATTGAGCATATTTTTGATCTGGGATCGGGTTCAGTGATCTAAGATGTTTCAGTTGATTTTAAGATCATGGTTGGATTCAACATAAAATTCTAGGCAAGATAGGGTCTTGAATTTCTGTTTTCCATGAAGAATTGATGGAGTTCGTGTTTGAGGAAGAAAGAGCTTGAAGCTCTGCATTTTCATGGATTCTCCAAGAACCCTAGCTGGAGGTTGAAGACGAGTTCATGGCCGTTGGATGGTGAGCTGACCATTGACTATTTCTTGATCCATTGGCCATGATTTAATTTCAGTTTGAGAGGGAATCTGAGACTAGGATGAAACGCCCCATTTCATTAAAAGGAGTTCTTGGGCTTTAGTGAAGAAACCACTATCCACACCCCATCTTCGTGGCCCACCTGATTTTGAACTGGAAATCATTACTTCCTGCACCGTTACATTTTCGATTTTCTTTTCATTTTTCTAATTGATTTTCTGATAATAATTGGGCTTAGCGCGTTACTACCTGCACCCCTCATTTTTAGCCCATTGATGAAATGAACTGCATCTGGTTACTATCTGCACCCCAGTTTAATATTTTAATTTCATTTTCTTCCATTTTATTTCAAACTTGGAAAAATCATAATAAATGGAAAAATAATGATTTTTAAGTGGGAATTTTTTCTCCCATTTCATATTCATGTCTAAAAAATTATCAAATAAAAATATTTTCATTTCATGCATTTTTAATATTTTTTGTATATTTTCTATTTTAATAGCTTTTTATTTCTTTTATGTTGATACATGACTTTGTAGAATTTTGTTTAGGTAGTTCCCTTCATATTTTTAGGCCATTCTTTTTAGGATAGTTAGATTAGGGCTTTAGCTCCCCCTGGATTTATTCCATGATTTTGTGATCAATTTTAGGTTAGTTTTGACTAGATGACATTAGGTTGTATAGAACTAGGTTAATCCTTAACATAGGTCCACAATGACACTAGAATTTTGGGTTTCTAGGTCAAGTTAGACATTGGGGCATATAAGGGTATTAAGGGTAGGTATGTAGGATCCCCTAGAAATTATATTAGGTTTCAATATAGTAGTATACTATTTTTAGATGATTTTTGTTGTTGATGATTGTTTGTGTTGCCCTTGTGGGCTTGTATTTTTGTTTGCTTTGCTTTGTGGGCTTGGAGAGCTTGGTATTGTTCTGAGGAGAATTGAGGAGCATTGAGGAGAATAGGAGGAGCTTGAGAGCTTGATCTTATTTGTTTTGTTGATTGTTTTAGGGTTAGGGATTAGGAAGAGTTTAGACTTAGTTAACTTCTTTCTTAAACATGGATGGTATCTTTCACCTCCATTCCTCCATATGATTCAAAGTCCTTCCATGGTATTCACCTCTCTCCTTTGGAGGGATAAGTGATAGTACCTAGGAAGTAGAACTTTTGAGGGAACCATTCCTTTGATGTTGAACCCTTATAGATCACCTTTGGTGGTCAGTAAGCAGTCCAATGTCCCAGCCTATCCAGTCAGTGATTTCCTCTGGTTTGATTTTCTTGAGAGATGCTGAGCTTGAGCTTGAAGATGAAGACTTCAATGAAGAGTATGGAAGAGGATGAATCCTTGAATAGTGCCATTCCAGCTGAAGCTTGAAGAGCAACAAGAGCAAGTTGATACTTGAAGACCCCTGAAGATTAGGTGAAGCCTGAAGGTGAAGATGATCAAGAAGCTGAAGCTTAAAGGAGAAGATAAGCTGAAACTTATGTTGAAGGTTTGAAACCTGGAAAAGCAAATTGATATTTGTCAAGAGTGATTGGAAGTCTGAAGACTGGGTTGCTGTTGGAAGAGCTGAAGCTTGGAGTTGAGAGAGGAGTTCTTCTCTCTGTTTTTCTTTCACTGTATTGATGTGTTTTGTTTGACTTGTTTGATGCATTAGAATAAGTCCATGTCTAGACTAGGTAGAATCTAGGAGCATGATTACACTAGAGGTTGAGTTGCTCCTTCTGCTTGTACTGTTACTGTGTGGCTTTGCTTGCGGGTATTCGGTAGAGCCCAGCTCCCTTGCCCATATGGTTTGTTTGCCTGATGGCATTTTATTTCATTTCTTCTGTATGATTGCAGTTTACTGTACATTGCTTGATAGCATGTTGTTTACATTTCAGTATGATTACTGTTATCCATTATGGCTTGAGGTTGAGATGAGCTTGTGGAGGCTGAAGCCCCACACACATTTCCTCCCTCACTTGCATTGCATGCATTTTACTGTTAAGCTGATGCTTTGTCTGTTTTGGTGTATCATTGACATGATCCCTTAGGACTCTCATTTCCTTTGATAAGGAATTGAT
>CAWUDS030001187.1:12500-39146 GCA_963859935.3 Lathyrus sativus | reverse complement strand
ACTTTAGAGTTAAAACTAAAAACTTTTTGTTGCTTTCTCGATGTTTTCTGACGTTTTCAAGAAAACCCTGTCGTAAAAGAATTTGAACAATGTTTTCGTTCATCTTAGTGAACGGTATTGGAATAATTCTTTTTCTATTCATGTCCGCATTGCGTAACAATGTGAACATATTTCCGATCATATCTTTGTTCATGATAGCCTCCTGTAATTATGTTTTTTTATGCTATTAGGTGGAAGATAATAGGGTTTTCTTTCTAAGATAACGGAGCTGTTTTTTTTTTTTTTATTTATAAGAGGTAGAATAACCCGGTTGAAGAGAGTATATATTTCATTTTTATTTTAATATTTTTCTCGAAAATAAACAAATGAAAGGCTTTTATTCTGTACATGTTAAATCATGAATTAGTACATGGAATCTCCAATAACCCTTGATGTATGTATCCTTAGGTCTATGTGTGTATATGGACCATAGATCCTGTTCATGGATATTTATGTATGGATCCCCTTTATATTTATATAATATATATATAAATCCTACTACCGATTCATGGGGATACTCCATCAAATATCAAGTATAACGTATTATATCAGATTATAGCACCTCGGGTGCGAGTGAAATTATTTTAGTAAAATTTAACTGTCTCAATTCTCGGGCTATTGCGGAAAAAATTCGAGTTCCTTTTGGATTTCCCTGTTTATCAATGAGAACGGCTGCATTATCATCATATTTTATTATTATACCATTATGACGTTTTAGTTCTTTAGAGGTACGTACAATTACAGCTCTGATGACTTGAGATCTTTCTAACGATGAATTTGGCACTGCTTTTTTGATTACAGCGACAATAATGTCACCCATATAAGCATACCGTCGATTACTAGCTCCTATGATTCTAATACACATCAATTCGCGCGCTCCGCTATTATCGGCTACATTTAAATAGGTTTGAGGTTGAATCATATCCTTTTTTCTTATCTTTCAGTCAAAAAGTTGAAATAAAAAAAATATTGTGTGTTCAAAAAAAAAAAGAAACGGAGAATTTCCTTTTTTCATACTAACATTCGTTCTAATGATTATTTGGAAAAAATGAATTGAGTTCGTATAGGCATTTTGGATGCCGCTATTGAAATCGCCTTTCTAGCGATATTTTCTGGGACCCCTCCCATTTCATAAAGTATTTTTCCGGGTTTAACAACAGCTACCCAATATTCAGGCGATCCTTTTCCCGAACCCATACGCGTTTCGGTAGGTCTTACTGTAACTGGTTTGTCTGGAAATATGCAGACCCATATTTGTCCACCCCGGCGAACATTTCGTGACATTGCCCGTCGACCCGCTTCTAGTTGTCTAGATGTGATCCAAGCGGGCTCAAGTGCCTGAAGAGCATATTTTCCGAAGCAAATTTTATTACCGCGAGAGGCGTTTCCTTTTAATTTCCCTCTATGATGTTTGCGGAATCTCGTTCTTTTTGGGTTATAGTTGATGGTTATTTCTCAATTCCATCTCTATTACAGAACCGTACATGAGATTTTCACCTCATACGGCTCCTCGCAAATAAATCGATTGAAAAATCTGGAACCGAAAAAAGAATAATAATTAAAATAATATACACTAATATACATATTTTTTTCTAAAATAGAAAATGAAATAGAATCGCGGGATTTTCGCGGGCGAATATTGACTCTCTGATTATAAATTGAAGATGTAATGTTGGGTTCGTCCACAACTCCTCAAAAAACCATGAATTTTTAGTTTCTTCCGCCATCCCATCTAATGAATCAGTAAGATTTCTAATTTTCATGGAATCTTTTGTATTCACAGGTTCCGTCGTTCCCATCGCTTTTCAATTTATGGTTAGGTCTAAATTCTACAATGGAGCTGCTTTAATAAGATTAATAAGATTTTGTTTTTTTTTTATTCTTTTTTGTTGAATCAACCCTCTCAGTTTTCTTGATTCGTGGCTCTTTATTCGTTTATTCTAATATTCATCCATATATGGATGAATTTTGAATATTGATGCTTTATTACACTACTTTTTATGAGATGACCAATAGACCTTTACATAGTAGAATTCTATATCATTAATATCCTTTTTCTAGCTTTCTTTCACCCCTTCATTTATCTGTATATTCTTATTGCTTTACAACTAATAATTTTATTTTTTTATTTCAGTTGCTATAATTATATCACCACATAGATCCTTATTTTGATTTTCTATTTTCGGCAGTTCTTTCTATCCAGATAATGGGAAGCGATGAGTAGGTTTTTTATAGTAATGAATTCTACGAATTTTTGTAGAAATTGAAACACTCAAAAAAAACCAACGAGTCACACACTAAGCATAGCAACTCCTTCATTCTAAAATGATTCATTAATTTTTTTTTATTCAATCTTCCAAATTTTGTAATTTCTTCAACGTAAAGTATTTCAAATTGTCATTTTTTGTTTTAAAAAAAGATGCAACGTTATAAGGGAAAGTTGATTAGTCGTTGTTTAGAAGTTTTGAAATATCCAGATTTTGACTCCGAATACCCCAAACAAAGTTACAAGTGGAACGGAACAAAAATCCATTGGAGCTCGAATGGTTTGTAGAGGAACCCTACCTTCTCTCGTCCATTCGACACGTGCAATTTCTTTTCCTTCCATACGTCCCGCAATTTTTATTTGAACTCCTTTTGTATCTGCCTGTTCAGCTAATTCAATACCTTTTTGCATTGCTTTACGAAACGAAATTCGATTCCGTAATAGTTCGCTTAAAAATTCTGCAACAATTTTAGCGTCTCTATAAAGATAAGGACTTGGAAGTTTTGTAATTTCAAGGTCGAGTTCTCGGTTCCCACAAGTTACTTTTTTTTGCACTTGAGTCTTTAATTGTTCGACTCTTAGATCCTTAACCTTTTCTTTTAAGGAGTCTGGAAGTCCCATATAGATTATCACTTTAATCAGATCGATTCTTTTTTGAATCTTTATTCGTCCCATTCCATAGCCAGAGATATCGGTCTCGAATTCACAGGATTCGGGTACCGTTTTTTGTATAAAATTATTGATACAATATCGTATAATTTTATCTTCTTTTACATTCTCGGAATACATTTTTGGTTTTGCAAACCAAATAGAATAATGACTTTGAGTTGCACCAAGTCGGAAAACAAGCGGATGTATTTTTTGGCCCATAACCACCACTCGGTATCTTTTTGTTTATCCATAATTATATTTTTTTTTATTAAACTTTCTATATCTTTATTTCTTTTTCTGTTGCAGAATAATACAATTCTTTTTATTCTGCAACAGATTGAGTAATTTATTAATTAATCCGAATCCTCATAATGTTCATTTTTATCAATGATGATTGCGAAAAGTATCCTAAAATGAATGGGAAAATTCACTTCAATGATGATTGTGACCTGTATTTTTAAATATATGGTAAAAAAATATAGGTCCAAGGGTAAATTGAGAAATATATTTTTTCTCATTTTTTGGATACCCTCCCAAGTTTTCGAGTAGGTGAAAATTCTCCTAATTTATGGCCTACCATACGATCTGTTATATAAATAGGTAAATGCTCTTTTCCATTATGGATAGCAATGGTATGCCCAATCATTGTAGGTATAATGGTAGATGTTCTGGACCAAGTTTTTATTAACTCCTTTTCTCCTTTTGTGTTAAGCTTCTTTATTTTTCTTAATAAATGATTGGCTACAAAAGGATTTTTTGTTCGTGAACGTGTCATAGTTAATTATTCCTCCTATAATAACTAAAAAAGTTAATTTTGTTCTCTTATATTTCCAATTCTAAAATATAGAATCTCTAAAAAAAGAAAATCCTATAATGTCCCAGTAAATTGCTATTTTCTTTTGTAAAGACGAAGAAACAAATTCTATTTTATCTACGCTTACGCTCGACTATTTACTACGGCGACGAAGAATCAAATTATCACTATATTGATTCGTTTTTCTAGTTCTTCTTCCAAGTGCAGGATAACCCCAAGGAGTTGAGGGTTTTTTTCTACCAATTGGGGCCCTCCCTTCACCACCCCCATGTGGATGGTCTACAGGGTTCATAACGACCCCTCTTACTACAGGACGCTTGCCTCGCCAACGTTTAGCTCCGGCTCTGCCCAAACTTTTCTGGTTTACCCCAACATTCCCTACTTGTCCAACTGTTGCTGAGCAGTTTTTGGATATCAAACGGACCTCGCCAGAAGGTAATTTTAATGTTGCTGATTTACCTTCTTTTGCAATCAGTTTCGCTACAGCACCCGCTGCTCTAGCTAATTGTCCACCCTTTCCAAGTGTTATTTCTATGTTATGTATGGCCGTGCCTAACGGCATATCGGTTGAAGTAGATTCTTATCAAAACCCCTTCCCAAACTGTACAAGCTTCTTCCAAAGCATACGGCTTTCTGGATGTAGATTCTAATATCTATACAGCTGCATCTTATATATCGTTTATTTCGTAGATTATAAATGACATAACGAAGTACCATACCACATGAGTGGATATATATTATACGAATCCAAATCTTCCGAATGACTCATGTTATGATCTTCTACATCCTAGGTCTTTCTGTTCCGTTCCTTCATCTGGCTTATGTTCTTCATGTAGCATTCAGACCGAATGACTCTATGAAATTACGTTGCTACTTACACCTAGTACGGGTAACGTAGGAGACATTTCTATTTTTTCCCGGGGGAATCCTTAGAATTACCACTGCTTCGCTTTCAATTTGTCCTTGACCATCAAATGAAATGTGAATAATCCGGATCTTCCCCTTATTTGTTTGAAACGAGGAGCGCTTCGTGTTCTGTCGGTGCTTGAAACAATTTTGTCTTCTCCATATTACTATATCTCTAGGGTCAATAATGGTATATTAGCAACTACTGAACTCAATCACTTGCTGCCGTTACTCTTCAGTTTTCTGTTGAAGTCTATCCTGTAGAGGTACTCCAATTGGATAAGAGATCGATTTCTAGGTTTCGCCATAAACCTAATTGGTTACTTCCAATTACGTAAATCAATAGTTCAAACCGCACTCAAAGGTAGGGCATTTCCCATTTTTATAGGAACTTCTGTACCATAAACAATGGTATCTCCAATTATAGCCCCTCTGGGGTGTAAAATATATCTTTTCTCACCATCCCCATAGTGTATGAGACAAATGTGTGCATTTCGATTAGGGTCATATTCTATAGTTATGATTCTACCATATATGTCTTTTTCATTGCGTCGAAAATCAATTTTACGGTATAGACGCTTATGACCTCCCCCTCTATGCCCTGCGGTAATAATTCCTCTGGCATTACGCCCTTTACAACAATGATGTTGTCCAGAAATCAAACGATTTCGTGAATTGGATTTCACTTGACTGTTTAAGGCTCCATTGCGTGTGCTCGGGCTCGAAGTTTTATGTATCGCCATGTTATTAATTGTTTAAGTTCTTTTCTTTCTAACTAAGAGGTGGAATAGAATAACCCGATTCTAAGGAATCGAATAAGCCGGTTCAAGCATAATGATCATACGTTTGTAATGCATTGTATGTCCCATAATAGGTCGCATTCTTCTACCGTTTCTTGGGAGTCCATCGTCCATTGATACAGATCAAATGTTATTATAACTATTCTAACATAATTGGATTGAATCGACCACACCTTTGTTATTGATGGATGATGAGATTCCATTGATATTGATACGGATCCAATCGTTTTTTTTTTGAAAAGAAGATAAAGAATGAATATAGTCAATATAATTCAGATAATCATGTAGCTGTATTTACAAATTTCATTCTGTAACAAAAATCGAGTGGGGGATATTTCTATGGGGATGCATCCAGTAGGAATTGAACCCACGACTTCGCCAATTATGAGTTGGGTGCTTTAACCACTCAGCCATGGATGCTTCGAGGAAACCCTCCGACTTCATCACTAACCCAATTTCAATTGAAGTCAAATCTTTTGGATAAATCAATTTCTCCATGTATGTATCCTTTATCTAATACATACATAGAGAAATTGATTAAAGATAAGATAGATATATATCTATAGATTTCGACTTTTTTATTGATCACTCCTAATAGATATCAAATACATCTCTGCACAAATCGAATTGATATAGAAAGTATCAATTAGAATAAAAAAATGCGGATATAGTTGAATGGTATAATTTCTCTTTGCCAAGGAGAAGACGCGGGTTCAATTCCCGCTATCCGCCGTTACTTCTGTATTGAATAGTATATTTCTTTATATTATCAAATATATATATAAGTGAATTTCCATTTTTATCCAAAATGGTGCGGAGACAGGATTTGAACCCGTAACCTCAAGGTTATGAGCCTTGCGAGCTACCAAGTTGCTCCACTCCGCCATGCCATAAGAAGAACAATTGACAATTAATGGAAAACAGAGATTGAATTTGCCTGCCGCCCCTCCACCATATCTGTACAAATAGAATAAACCATTTATACGGAATGGTCAAGGGACCGTCCTATGATCGCAGATCATCAAAAAGAATAAAAAAATGAAGAGAATTTTTTATTCTTACCAACTCGATCTTGTTGCACCGGGCAACAAACATTGGTGAACCATTTCACGAAGTGCGTGTCTAGATAATCCAAAGTGTCGATAATTACCTCGTGATCTTCCAGTCGCAAAACAACGTCGATGAAGACGTGTAGGTGCACTATTACGCGGTAGTGCTTCGAACTTTGCCTTAATTTCCCATTTCTCACTTAACGACTGAGCTTTGCTCATTTCTTTTTTTGGAGATCGTCGAATCAAATGATATTTTTTTTCCAATTTTTGCCTCTTCTTCTCCCTGGCAATGCTACTTTTCTTTGCCATTATGATGATGATTCATTTCCTATTAGTATCAATGATAGAAATAAGTCGGATCCTAGATGTAGAAATAGAAGAAGCACCTTCTTCATACAAAGAGATTCAATTTTTGGAGATACAATAAAGAATGAAATTAACCAAATTTACCTGATGTAGAGGCAATCAAGAAAGCTGCATAAGTAAATATATAACCTACCGAAAAGTGGACTAATCCAACCAATCTTGCTTGGACAATCGAAAGAGCCACAGGTTTATCTCTCCATCGAATCAAATTCGCCAAAGGTGTGCGTTCATGAGCCCATGCTAAAGTTTCAATCAATTCCTGCCAATATCCGCGCCATGAGATTAAGAACATAAATCCAGTAGCCCAAACAAGATGTCCAAATAAGAACATCCACGCCCAGACTGATAAACTATTCATACCAAAGGGGTTATATCCATTGATAAGTTGTGAAGAATTTAACCATAGATAATCTCTTAACCATCCCATCAAATAGGTTGAAGATTCATTAAATTGTGAAACATTACCTTGCCATAATGTAATGTGCTTCCAATGCCAATAAAAAGTAACCCATCCAATGGTATTTAACATCCAGAAAACTGCCAAATAAAATGCGTCCCAAGCAGAAATATCACAAGTACCACCTCGTCCCGGACCGTCGCAAGGAAAACTATAACCAAAATCCTTTTTATCCGGCATTAACTTGGAACCACGTGCATCTAAAGCACCTTTTACTAAGATCAATGTAGTTGTATGTAAACCAAGAGCAATAGCATGATGAACCAAGAAGTCTCCAGGCCCGATTGTTAAGAATAGAGAATTACGATTCTCATTAATAGCATTTAACCAACCCGGCAACCATATGCTTCGCCCCGCATTGAGCGCCGGACTATTCGTTGAAGATAAAAGTACATCGAAACCATATGAAGTTTTACCGTGAGCAGATTGTATCCATTGGGCAAATATGGGTTCGATCAAGATTTGTTTCTCCGGAGTGCCAAAAGCAAGCATGACATCATTATGGACATAAAGTCCCAAAGTATGGAACCCCAGAAATAGGCTGGCCCAACTTAAATGGGATATGATAGCTTCTTTGTGCTCTAACATTCTTGCCAATACATTATCCTCATTCTGTTCGGGATTGTAATCTCTAATAAAAAAGATAGCTCCATGAGCAAAAGCCCCCGTCATAATAAATCCTGCAATGTATTGATGATGAGTATATAACGCAGCTTGAGTAGTAAAGTCTTGTGCTATAAACGCATAAGCAGGTAACGAATACATGTGTTGAGCTACCAAAGAAGTAATGACCCCTAACGAGGCTAGAGCAAGGCCTAATTGAAAATGAATTGAATTATTGATTGTGTCATAAAGACCCTTATGTCCACGCCCCAATCTACCCCCCGGAGGAATATGCGCTTCTAAAATATCTTTTATACTGTGCCCAATACCGAAGTTAGTTCTATACATATGACCAGCAATTAGAAAAAGAATTGCAATAGCTAAATGATGATGGGCCATATCGGTAAGCCATAAACTTTGCGTTTGAGGATGGAATCCCCCGAGAAGTGTTAGAATGGCAGTTCCCGCGCCTTGCGAAGTACTAAATAAATGATTACTAGAATCGGGGTTTTGAGCATAAAGATTCCACTGACCTGTAAAAAATGGCCCTAATCCTTGAGGATGAGGCAATACACTTAAGAAATTATTCCATCGAACATATTCTCCTCTGGATCCTGGAATAGCCACATGGACTAAATGCCCTGCCCAAGCTAAGGAACTGACTCCAAATAGTCCTGACAAATGATGATTGAGGCGGGATTCGGCATTTTTAAACCACGAAACGCTCGGTTTCCATTTCGGTTGTAGGTGTAACCAGCCCGCTAATAAGGATATGAAAGAAAGAAATAATAGAAAAATAGCTCCAGTATAAAGATCCTCATTAGTACGTAAACCAATTGTATACCACCACTGATAAACACCGGAATAGGCAATATTCACTGGGCCAAGCGCACCCCCTCGCGTAAAAGCTTCTACAGCCGGTTGACCAAAATGGGGATCCCAAATTGCATGAGCAATAGGTCTTACATGTAAAGGATCCTGTACCCATGCCTCAAAATTTCCTTGCCAAGCTACATGGAAGAGATTCCCGGAAGTCCACAGAAAAATGATTGCTAATTGTCCGAAATGAGAAGCAAAAATATTCTGATAAAGACGTTCCTCAGTAATATCATCATGACTCTCGAAGTCATGTGCGGTAGCAATACCAAACCAAATACGACGAGTAGTGGGGTCCTGAACTAAGCCTTGGCTAAACCTTGGAAATCTTAATGCCATAATGCTTTTCAAATCCTCCTAGCCATTATCCTACTGCAATAATTCTTGCTAAGAAGAATGCCCACGTTGTGGCAATTCCACCCAGAAGGTAATGTGTTACTCCTACAGCACGTCCCTGTACAATGCTTAAGGCTCTAGGCTGAGTAGCAGGAGCAACTTTTAATTTATTATGAGCCCAAACGATGGATTCAATAAGTTCTTGCCAATAACCACGCCCGCTGAATAGAAACATTAAACTAAAAGCCCATACAAAATGGGCGCCTAAGAAAAAAAGACCATATGCAGATAATGAGGAACCATAAGACTGAATTACCTGGGATGCCTGCGCCCATAAGAAATCGCGAAGCCACCCATTAATGGTAATCGAACTCTGCGCAAAGTTTCCTCCTGTGATATGAGTTATTACTCCTTGATCATTTATACTTCCCCAAACATCTGATTGCATTTTCCAACTGAAATGGAATATTACTACAGAAATTGCATTGTACATCCAAAATAATCCTAGGAAGACATGATCCCAAGCGGATACTTGGCATGTCCCCCCTCTTCCCGGGCCATCACAAGGGAACCGAAAACCAAGATTTGCTTTATCCGGTATCAAGCGTGAGCTACGAGCAAATAGAACACCTTTTAGGAGTATCAATACCGTCACATGAATTGTAAATGCATGAATATGATGTACCAAAAAATCTGCGGTTCCTAATGGAATAGGTAACAAAGCTACTTTGCCGCCCACTGCCACTAAATCACCACCGCCCCAAGTCAAACTGGTGCTTGTTGTTGCACCAGGGGCTGTTGTGCCAGGTGCTAAAGCATGGGTATTTTGTATCCATTGAGCAAAGACAGGTTGTAATTGTATAGCGGTATCTGAAAACATATCTTGAGGGCGCCCTAAAGCACTCATGGTATCATTATGAATATACAACCCAAAACTGTGAAAACCTAAAAATATACACACCCAGTTGAGATGTGATATGATTGCATCACGATGTCTAAGAACACGATCTAATAGATCGTTGTATCGAGTAGTTGGATCATAGTCTCTTACCATAAAAATGGCTGCATGTGCAGCAGCACCAACTATGAGAAAGCCCCCAATCCACATGTGATGTGTGAACAATGACAGTTGTGTACCATAATCAGTAGCTAGGTATGGATAAGGAGGCATAGCATACATATGGTGAGCTACAATAATGGTCAAAGAGCCTAACATAGCTAGGTTAATAGATAATTGAGCATGCCATGACGTTGTTAGGATCTCATATAGCCCTTTATGACCCTGGCCTGTAAATGGACCTTTATGGGCTTCTAAAATATCTTTTATACCATGACCAATACCCCAGTTAGTTCTATACATATGACCCGCAATGAGAAAAAGAATTGCAATAGCTAAATGATGATGTGCAATATCAGTAAGCCATAGACCACCAGTTAGTGGGTCTAATCCTCCACGAAAAGTAAGAAAGTCCGCATATTTTGACCAATTCAAGGTAAAAAATGGGGTTGCTCCCTCAGCAAAACTTGGATAAAGTTGAGCCAAAAGATCCCGATTCAAGATAAATTCATGAGGAAGTGGGATCTCTTTGGGATCTACTCCAGCATTTAGAAATTGGTTAATTGGTAAAGATACATGTACTTGATGCCCCGCCCAAGAAAGAGACCCAAGTCCTAGTAGACCTGCCAAATGGTGATTCAACATGGATTCTACATCTTGAAACCAAGCCAATTTTGGAGCAGCTTTGTGATAATGAAACCAACCAGCAAAAAGCATTAAGGCTGCAAAGACCAACGCACCGATTGCAGTACAATAGAGTTGTAATTCACTAGTTATTCCAGATGCTCGCCAAATCTGAAAAAAACCGGAGGTTATTTGTATTCCCCGGAAACCTCCCCCTACATCACCATTCAATATTTCTTGGCCTACTATTGGCCAAACCACCTGGGCACTAGGTCGAATGTGAGTAGGATCATTTAGCCATGCTTCATAATTTGAAAAACGAGCACCATGGAAATACATGCCACTCAGCCAAAGAAAGATAATGGAGAGTTGACCGAAATGAGCACTAAATACTTTTCGGGAAATCTCCTCTAAATCACTAGTATGGCTATCGAAATCATGAGCATCAGCATGTAGGTTCCAGATCCAAGTAGTAGTATCAGGTCCCTTAGCTATTGTTCTTGAGAAATGACCAGGTTTTGCCCATTGCTCGAAAGAAGTTTTTATGGGATCCCTATCTACCAAAATTTTGACTTTTGGTTCCGGCGAACGAATAATCATTGAGTCCTCCTCTTTCCGGACAACACATACAAAGAGACCCGCCAACATAAAACATAATTCGTGAACTTATGAGAAATGTTTATATTGAATATCTTTCTCTTCTATCTCCCATCTATTCCATATTTTCTTGAGTTATTCACTAGAACAATTAGGATCCGGAAGTGAATCCGGGGCAAGTGTTCGGATCCATTATGACATAGCAGTGAGGCGCTCAACGGACCCTTTTATTTGATTGATGGGGACAATAAACTATCAAAAATTCAATATATATAATGGATTTTCTATATATTTTATTCTCTATTAGAGAATAAAATATAGACAATAATATTTGAATTAGAATAAAAAAAAGAAAATAATAAAAAGACTGTTCTTATTCAAAACGCCCTGTGATCTTCAACCAATTCTGTGCCTCAATATAATTACCAGGGGTAAGGGCTATAGCTTGTTTCCAATATTCAGCAGCTTGATCAAACCAAGATTCTCCAATTTCAGAATCTCCCTGTCGAATGGCCTGTTCTCCGCGGTCGGAATAGGGGAGTAAAATCCTTCCCTTAGAACCGTACTTGAGAGTTTCCTGACTCATACGGCTCAACAGTCAATTCTTTTGATCTTCCATTTTTTCTGGAGTTAATAACAAGAAAAGAGGTTAATTACATGAGTTTAAAACTTGAATTTGGATTAATAATTCAATTGAATCCTTTGTTTTTAGTTTTATCTTTTCTCCTACCTTCTGAAGAAGAAGGCATCGACATTAATACTAACGCTCTTATTTGAATTTTCTCAAAGGTAACTATCTCGAGTTCATATATCATTTCATATATAATATATCTATTTCTATAGAATCTGTGAGAAAGACTTTTCTTCATAAGAAAAGACTTACTATCTTTGGGATCTGATACTACACCGCTGCTCAAAACCTTCGGGGATCAACTTTATTACATAAGTTGATTTCGAATCTATCATCATATAAGTAAGCAGTTCTGGTTGTATCGGCCAAAAACCTTGTTAATTGATCTTTACGGTGCTTCCTTTATCAATTAGATCTTTTATCCATAGAAAAAAGTATCTAGGCATATATATATTCTATTTCTTCATATTTTTACTTCTATGAATATGAAGTTTCTTTCTTTGCTACAGCTCATAAAAATCGTTGTTTCGAACGATATATATGTAGAAAGCCTATTTTTTTTGTCTAGTATTTATGACTATTAGTGGAGGTTCTTTTCTTTTTTCTTTCTATAGTGGAGATAGTCGCACGTAATGACAGATCACGGCCATATTGTTAAAAGCTTGAGGTAAGAAAGGGTTTCGTTCGAGTGCCCGAAAATAGTATTCCAAAGCTTTTGTATGTTCTCCGTTACTTGTGTGGATAAGGCCGATGTTATAAAGTATATAACTTCGATCATAGGGATCAATTTCCAGTCGCATCGCCTCATAATAATTCTGTAAAGCTTCCGCATAATTTCCTTCAGATTGAGCCGACATCCGTTACGGTCGTCATTCGGTTCAAAGAATCTCCGTTCCAGAACCGTACGTGAGATTGTCATCTCATACGGCTCCTCCTTTATGTGGATAATGAGAAACATCCATGGAATCAAAAAAGATTGCAATATTCTCATTATCAACTGAGCGGGACTAGTGTTTTTACACGAAATCTCTAGCCAACCTTTCTGTAAAGGATCTTTTATTAACATTTAGTAAGTTATTACTGGATAAATCAATCGTAACTTCAACAATTTATTTGTCCTCAACGCCGCTTAATTTCCCGGAATTAGTCACTTCAACAGTCTTTGATGGTTATATGGGTATCCAAAATACGAACGAGATGGATGTTTGTTGTCCCAACCATTCTAGTTAGTCCCGATCCCGATAAGAAAGGAAGGATTTTTTTTACAAATTTTTCTCCTGTTGTTGATTCCCTAGCGTAGTGCTTCTTCCCCCATGCCGCCTATTTGTACTAGTGGAGTAGGATTCACCTAACCCCATAAATAGGTATATATAGGTATAACCTTTCGCTTAATACTATAAACCTAAAATTGAAGCATATTGAGGCTGCATTAATCGGGAATACACGACAGAAGGGATTAATCGTTTTATTTCCAAACTTCACCTTCAGCAAGCGTCGGTTTTTTTTGATTTGTCTCTGAAGAATGTATCTTTCTCCTAAGACTGAGATCGGTAAAAAAAAAAAATAATCAAATCGCACCATCTCTGTAATAAGTGAATGCCTCTTTTTCTCCAGAAGTTGTGGGAATTATTCGTAATAAGATATTGGCTACAATGGTAAAGGTCTTATCAATAAAATTTCCATTTATCCGAGATCTAGTCATAGGTAGCAATCCATTCTATAATTTCATTTTTTATCGCGTGATAAAATAATTCCCCAAACAAAGGAATTGTACAATACAGTACGAAATAACGTAAAAATGGACTTATTAATCAAATTACTTTATTCTACGGTAGGCTTTGAAGTTGAAGTAGAATTTTTTTTTTTTTAGTTTCAATTGATTGTATTGTGTGCGCTTACGCAAATGGGATATAAATGCCTCACTATTCACTCGATTTAGGGACATAATCATTATGTAGGAGAGATGGCCGAGTGGTTCAAGGCGTAGCATTGGAACTGCTATGTAGGCTTTTTGTTTACCGAGGGTTCGAATCCCTCTCTTTCCGCACACCTTACCAAGTTCATCAATGTTACTGACGTCAATGTTTTAAATAATATATAGATAAAATTATTGCAACTTTTATATGCATTCTCTATTCCTAATTTGTTTCTGTAATATAGAAAATTGTGCATAAAGTGGGCAAGGAATAACAATTTTGCTACACCCACTTCTATACACGAATGGGGGGGGAAAATACTCGGATCAAAATTCTTGTTATTTTAACGAGGTTTAAGTCTGACGAGAATAATATTCTACAACCAGCAATTCATTAATTTTCAAACCAACCCATTTACTATCTATTATTTGATTGACTAATCCTTTATATTGGTCTGGATGAAGAGTCAAATGGGTTGGCACTCTTTTGCGGGGGGCTGATTTAAGAGAATTTTGAATTATAGTTCTCGATTTTTGTTCATCCTTGGCTGTAATAATATCTTTAGGTTTACAACGATAACTTGGTATATCTACTATACGACCATTAACTAAAACATGTCTGTGGTTAACTAATTGACGGGCTTCAGGAATAGTCGCAGCCATACCCAATCGAAAAAGTATGTTATCTAAGCGCATTTCTAGTAATTGGAGTAAAACCTGGCCGGTTGACCCTTTCGCTTTTCCAGCGATACGAACGTATTTAAGCAATTGTCGTTCTGTAAGACCATAATGAAAACGCAATTTTTGTTTTTCTTCTAAACGAATACGATATTGAGATTTTTTACTGGAGAGCGATTCTTCGCTTCCAACTCTTCTAACTGGAAGCTCTTTTCTGGTTAGTCCTGGTAAAGCCCCCAGACGGCGTATTTTTTTGAAACGAGGCCCTCTGTAACGTGACATAAACACTCCTTTTTAAAATGGAAAATCTCATAAAGAAAAATCAAAACTAAACTAAATGACAAATATGATATTATAAATGAAGTGAAATCTACTTCAAGTATTGTACTATTAAAGTATTGTACTACTGTAGTACAAAGAAGAATTAGAAGGATTCTATCAGTATCCGAATGGAATTCTATTCTATCGATATAGAAATAAAAAAGAAATAAAAAAAGCCGGCTATCGGAATCGAACCGATGACCCTCGCATTACAAATGCGATGCTCTAACCTCTGAGCTAAGCGGGCTCTCAGAACACAAATTGTGCATTTATCAGAATTCTTTCCTAAACTACTGGGATCCTAGTTATTAACTATTTCATATTAGCTCTTCATAACACAATTACTATATCATAACATAATCAAATAAATACAAAAAAAGATAGAATATCCCATATTTATTTGATATTCTAGTATATAGAATATGATACAAATCGGAATCATTTAAAAATACGAATCCAAATTATTTTCATTACCAATTACCTAGAATACTCTTTTTATCCATTTATCTAATAATTAATAATTTATCCAATATTTTTGGATCCATAAAAAAAGAATTGGATAAAAAATAATTTTCATCCATATCATATAGTAAGATTCTCTTTTTTTTTTTAGTTTTGAATTCCATTTTGGAATATTTGGATTCTTCCAATTTCTATTATTTATCTATTTCGATTATTAATAATTCATATTTATTATATGTATTTATCCCGATCCTTATTATTTTTATTTATATAATTTGAATTATGAAAAGTAGAATGGAATTCGATAGGAAGATTATTTCTATGTATATCTTCTTTATATATTCTTTAATATTCTAGAATACTTTCTATTTCATTCTATCTAGATTAATAGATAGAATATATCTATAGAAAATAGTAAAGAGTATATAGAATATTATCTTTAATATAAAAAAATATTACTATAAATAAATATTTTAAGATATATATAATATTCTTTCTTAATATTATTTTATTGAATTCAATAATGACTAATTAGATTACAGTTATTTATATTCAATAATGATTATGCATTAAGATGAAATATGTATAATGTATTTTATACATATAATATAAAAATATGGATTTATACATATCCATTTGAATTCTAAAAAATTGGATGGATTATCCAAAGAAATTGGATTGGATAAGTAATGAAAAATTAGATCCTTCTATTGAATTTCTAACTGAATATCGAAATCTAAATTAATAAATAGATTTTTATTATTTTCGTTATAAGGTCTGTATCGGTCTGCTCGAAGGAAAAAAAGAATCGAACGTTAGAGTATTCGAAATTCTATCAAAAAAGAATAGAAGGGGTACATCTAAAATAGAGATATATGTAGTATATATCTCTGTATATTGAATTGCGAATACAGAGATAATAGAATCATTTCTGATTCGAGTAAATACGGGTATCTGATATAGATGAAAGAAAATCTATCAACAAAAAACAAATAGAAGGAAATTTTAATTTTCCCAACCCAATATGGGAGTAGATTTCAACAAATAAATTCAACAGTTCCAGCATATAATTCTCAGAATACAAATGAAAAAACATCCTAATGCGATATGATATCAATCTCAAAGAAAAAACGGGGGATATGGCGAAATTGGTAGACGCTACGGACTTAATTGGATTGAGCCTTGGTATGGAAACTTACCAAGTGAAAACTTTCAAATTCAGCGAAACCCTGGAATTCAAAATGGGCAATCCTGAGCCAAATCCTTCTTTCCGAAAACAAATAAAAGTTCAGAAAGTGAAAATAAAAAAAGGATAGGTGCAGAGACTCAATGGAAGTTGTTCTAACAAATGGAGTTGACAACATTCAATTGATTAATGAAGATTTCTAACTTCTATTTGTAAATATTTGGATTCTATCACAATTGAAACATTAGAATCAAATCAATTACAACTGGAAGAAAAAATCAATGAATAGAATATTCATTGCTCAAATCAGTCACTCCAACATAATCTGATGGATCAGTTGAATAACTTATTAATCAGACGAGAATAAAGATAGAGTCCCATTCTACATGTCAATACCGACATCAATGAAATTTTGAGTAAGAGGAAAATCCGTCGACTTTAGAAATCGTGAGGGTTCAAGTCCCTCTATCCCCAAAAAATTTCCCTCCTATATTCTGGCCCTTTTTGGATTTACTTGACATAGACTCAAGTAATTTCTTAGATTTCGGATGGTGCGTCAAGAATGGTCGGGATAGCTCAGACGGTAGAGCAGAGGACTGAAAATCCTCGTGTCACCAGTTCAAATCTGGTTCCCGGCAACTCATTATGTATGAGTATCTATTCCCATATTTCTTTTGAAAAAAGGGAATAGATACATATTTATTAGTGGTCTTAATCATCCTACATAATTTATGTAGGCGTACGGCGATATGCTCTTTCTAGATGAAGAATGAATGGATGTATATTCTAGGGATCAAAAGGAAGTATGAAAATGAATGATTCAAGTTTGTTTTGATTTTTTCTGCGCTGCAATAACAATTGTTAATATTTCAATTGAAACAATATTCAAATGCTTCAATTAGTTGCTTGAAACACCAAGCAGAACTTTTTCAGTTCATCCTATTGGCTCGTCCGAAATCAGTATTGCTCCATCCCATTTTTGAATCTCAATGAATCCCTCTTATAATAAGAGAGGAATGAAACCTCTATTATTCTGACTAATCGATAAGTCAATGGACATACAGATATTTCTTTCTTTAATATCTGGGGTTGTCGAAGTTAAGATTACTTTCTTATTTTTCGCATTTAGTGAGCATCTTGTATTTCATAAAAATTAGGGGCGATATAATCTTTACGCAAAGGCCATCCTATCCAACTTTCGGGCATTAAAATACGTTTCAGACGCGGATGATTATCATAATAGATTCCTAACATATCATAAGATTCCCTTTCTTGAAAATCTGCACTTTTCCAAACCCAGAAAATAGAAGGAATTCTCGGATTTTGCCTTGGGGTAAATACTTTTATGCATACCTCTTCGGGTTGATCTAGACTATACTCTATTCTCGTAAGATGATAGACACTCGCTAATAGTCCTCCTGGTGCTACATCATAGGCACATTGGGAACGTAGATAATTGTAACCATATACATATAAAATAACAGCAATCGAATGCCAATCCTCGGGCTTTATTTGTAAAGTCTCTATTCCTTGGTAATCAAAACCCAAAGATCTATGAACTATTCCGTGTTTGACTAGCCAAGCAGACAAATTACCTTGCATTTTTTGATTTCTCCCGAGTTTTTTATAAGATTGGTATAAGTATTTACCATTTATTTCCATTACAATGAAATTTTGTCAGATTGACTTGCTTGCTATTTCTTATTGTATTTTGTACAAAAGGATCCTGTTTAATTCACTTTTTCGTTCGTCGGAGGATACTTAATTTTTTTATATTTCCAAAATGTGTCCGAGGTTATCTCGGAAATAGATGATGGTTGATAGAATAATCCTTTATTAGAATTGCCGGTATGAGTACTGTGTCCAACATCAAATTTGTGGTTGGTAGTAAAACACCTACGTTGATAACTAATTGGATCTTCATAGATTTCTCGAGATATTTTCTTACGAAGTTTTGTTATAGCATCTATAACCGCTTCCGGTTTAGGTGGACAGCCCGGCAAATAGACATCCACAGGAATTAGCTTATCCACGCCCCGAACAGTACTATAAGAATCGGTACTGAACATACCTCCTGTAATTGTACAAGCTCCCATAGCAATAACATATTTTGGTTCGGGCATTTGCTCATATAATCGAACTAAAGAAGGAGCCATTTTCATAGTTACGGTGCCCGCTGTTAAAATGAGGTCTGCCTGCCTAGGACTAGAGCGTGGTACCAGTCCATAACGATCGAAGTCAAATCGCGATCCTATTAATGAAGCAAATTCAATGAAGCAACAACTAGTACCATAGAGAAGCGGCCATAAACTGGATAGTCTTGACCAATTTGAAAGATCATTTAATGTAGTAGAAATAACTGAATTTTTGGTTTTTTGATCAAGTAAGGGAAACTCAATGGAATTCATAACTGTCTCAATGTTTTGTTTAATTGTCTAAATATTCAAGAATTAAGACCATTCTAATGCTCCCTTTCGCCATGCATAAACTAAACCAACAATTAGGATAAGCACGAAGATGAAAGCTTCTATAAATACGGATACCCCTAATACATCAAAACTCATTGCCCATGGGTAAAGAAAGACTGTTTCAACATCAAAAACAACAAAAACGAGAGCAAACATATAATAACGGATTTCAAATTGTAACCAAGCATCGCCCATCGGTTCTATTCCAGATTCATAACTAGAAAGTTTTTCTGGCCCTTTCCTAATTGGAGCTAAAATTCCAGAAATTAGAAATGCCAAAATAGGAATAAAGATCGATATTATTAGAAATGTCCAAAAAATATCATATTCATAAAGCAAAAACATAAATGTACTCCTATGAATGTGGAAAATATACTGGATTCATATTAATTCTTAGTCGATTTGAATTTAAATTTCAAAATTATTAGATTCATTAATCTAAATAGAAATGCTTTGTATTTTATTAAGTTTACATTTTAAAAGTTGACATTATTTCTAGATTAGTATCTGAGTATACTAATACTAATATTAGTATATCATTAATCTATTCAAATAGAAATGAATTGATTCATTCTTTCGATTACAAAAAGTATTTCAACTATATTTATACTACTAGTATTACTAGTATGGAGTATTTAGTATTCCATATACTACTACTATACTAAATATAGTAGTATCGGTAGTACTATTAGGGCTATACGGACTCGAACCGTAGACCTTCTCGGTAAAACGGATCAAACTATTATTATTATCAAAATGATTTGAATTGTTTTAAAGACCCAACGTGCATTTTTTTTTTTTTGCATTGGGCTTTTTCATTAACTGATAGAAATATCAATTAGTCTACCATCTTTTTTCTTTACACAAAGAAAAAGGAAATGACTCCCTGTGCTCTGATTTCTTATTTAGATCAAAATCTAAGAGCACTACCAAAGTTTTTCAAAGAAGAAGGTTATTCTGACGTAGGTCTGCTTCTGGCCTGGATCAACTTAAGTTAAATGGACTCTCTATCAACCTACTTCAATAAAAATATCAAATAGGAAATGAAACTTCATACACCTTAAAGTTCATAAGATAGGAAGAAAAGATATTTTTTTGGAGGTCCCTAGCCTCATTGCCTAGCATTGAATAGATTTTAGTATTCACCTTATCAATATCTCATTATGGATTCCATTTGACGTCTAAATCCTTTGTCAGGCTATTGTTCTCTTAATTTTCTTTCTGGAGTAAGACATTGATTTATCAATTAAGATCAACTCTTTTAATTACATGATGGACTCCTATGAAAAAACATTGGCGCATGTGTAAACGAGGTGCTCTACCTAACTGAGCTATAGCCCTTGTGCTTTTGATACAGATTTGATCATATTCGATAAATAAATTCTTGTCAAGATAAATATTAAATTACATGATCCAATCTCTTTGATTTATATTGCGTTTGTATTATTTATAAATAATATAACATTTATAATCCATTGATCTGATCGAGAGCTACTTTTTTTATTTAGGATGATAAATGACCTACTTAACTCAGTGGTTAGAGTATTGCTTTCATACGGCAGGAGTCATTGGTTCAAATCCAATAGTAGGTAAGGTATTGGTAGAACTTAGTAGATACCATTGATTCCGGTATCTAATAAGTTTTTCTACTCACCATTTTTTTTTATTGTAATTTTCTATCTTTTTTCTATTTTTTGGCTGCACCAACTTGTTACGAGATCCTCTTGATAGGCTCTACGATAGCCTCGACTCGTGTCTTAGCTCGCCGGAGAGCTAGATTTGCTTCAATTGTTTGTCTCTTGCCTTCAGCCTTATTTAAGTTAGCTTCTGCTATTTTAAGAGTTTGTTGTGCTTCTTGTGGATTAATGTCACTAGCCCTTTCTGCATCAGGTACTAAAATAGTGATCTCATTATTGCCGATTCTAGCAAAACCACCCATCAGAGCCATCGTTAACCATCGGTCCTTAAGGCGTATTCTCAAAATACCTATATCTAAAGCTGTGGCAATAGGCACATGATTTTTTAATACCCCAATTTGTCCACTATTAGTAGATAAAATAATTTCTTTCACTTCTGAATCCCAAACAATTCGATTGGGGGTCAGTACACAAAGATGGAAAGTCATTTCTTGAATTTGTTCTCCATTTCTAAGTTAAGTTCGTAGCCTTCGCAGTAGCTTCATCGATATTACCCACCAAATAAAAGGCTTGTTCAGGAAGACTATCTAATTCTCCAGAAAGAATCAATTGAAATCCTCTAATTGTTTCTGCGAGACCAACATATTTCCCTGGGGAACCAGTAAATACTTCTGCTACGAAAAAAGGTTGTGATAAGAAACGTTCCATTTTTCGTGCTCTTGCTACGGTTAAGCGATCCTCTTCGGATACTTCGTCCAACCCAAGAATAGATATCATGTCCTGAAGTTCTTTGTAACGCTGTAACGTTTGTTTAACTCTTTGCGCAGTTTCATAATGTTCTTCACCGACGATCCGAGGTTGGAGCATGGTGGACGTTGAATCTAAAGGATCTACTGCTGGATAGATACCTTTGGCAGCTAATCCTCTTGATAGTACAGTAGTTGCATCCAAATGTGCAAATGTCGTGGCAGGAGCAGGATCGGTCAAATCGTCTGCAGGTACATAAACTGCTTGAATAGAAGTTATTGACCCTTCTTTGGTAGAAGTAATTCTTTCTTGTAAAGTACCCATTTCAGTACCCAGGGTCGGTTGATAACCCACAGCGGAAGGCATTCGGCCCAATAAGGCCGATACTTCGGATCCGGCTTGGACAAAACGGAAGATATTGTCGATAAATAGAAGGACGTCCTGCTCATTGACATCTCGGAAATATTCTGCCATAGTTAGGGCAGTTAAACCAACTCTCATACGAGCTCCGGGGGGTTCATTCATTTGACCATAGACTAAAGCGACTTTTGATTCCGCAATATTTTTTTCATTAATTACTCCGGATTCTTTCATTTCCATATAAAGATCATTTCCCTCACGAGTACGCTCACCTACTCCGCCAAATACAGATACACCTCCATGAGCTTTGGCAATGTTATTGATCAATTCCATAATGAGTACTGTTTTACCTACCCCAGCTCCACCGAAAAGTCCTATTTTTCCGCCACGGCGATAAGGAGCTAAAAGATCGACTACTTTAATTCCTGTTTCAAAAATGGATAATTGTGTATCTAACTGTATAAAGGCAGGCGCAGATCTATGAATAGGAGATGTTGTGCGAGTATCTACAGGACCCAAATTATCTATGGGTTCTCCAAGCACGTTGAAAATTCGACCTAGGGTTGCTCCGCCGACTGGAACACTTAGAGCAGCTCCTGTGTCAATCACTTCCATTCCTCTCTTTAGACCATCTGTAGCACTCATAGCTACAGCTCTAGCTCGATTATTTCCTAATAATCGCTGTACTTCACAAGTTACGCGAATTTGTTGGCCAACCGTATCTCGACCTTGAACTATCAGAGCGTTGTAAATATAAGGCATCTTCCCTGGTGGAAAAACTATATCGAGTACCGGACCGATTATTTGCGTAATACGCCCCAGATTTTTGTTTTCAAGTGCAGAAACCTCAGTATCAGAAGGGGGAGGATTTATTGTCATATTGAAAAATATCCTTTTTTTTTTTTGAAAAAAAAAAAAAAAAATTCAAATTAAGAAAAAAATGTTCGAGAACAACGCAAGTGGATTGGTTCATTATTTGAATATTTAATAACAAATGAAATGTATTAATTCATATTTAATAAAATATTTAATAATAAAAAAATATGGAATAATAAATGTAATTTAATAATCGATTTTCACCATCCAATCAATTCAATTGTTTTCAAATTTCAATGATTTAATTTTTAAGGTCAACCCAGTCATCCAGATTGTAGACAATACTATCTATATTATCTATGGAATTCCAACCTGAACTTTGTTTATGATTCTGTTTTTCTATCTCATTGGTCCTTATTTTTTATTTCCTCAGCATAGGATTTATACTGAGCATATTATTTCTTTTTACCGATTTTTCTTTTTATTGGGCAAATTCTGCCGATTTTGACATCTAGGATTTACATATACAACATATATCACTGTCAAGGTCAAGAGTATACTTTTTATTTATTATTTAGATTCGAAAATTATATTCCAAAATTCAAAAAAAAAATAAGAGATTCGAAAAAAAACGGTTGGGTTGCGCCATACATATGAAAGAGTATAGAATAATGATGTATTTGCCAAATCAAATATCATGGTCAAATTTAACAATGACCCATTCGGATTAATTGATAATATTAGTTGATGGATCATTTGTAAAAAGGTTTGATTAACTCTTAAGTTATGTCGAGTAGACCTTGTTGTTGCTATAATTCAATTCTTAATTCATGCGTTGTAGGGGGGGGGGATTTATGTCACCACAAACAGAAACTAAAGCAAAGGTTGGGTTCAAAGCTGGTGTTAAAGATTATAAATTGACTTATTATACTCCTGACTATCAAACCAAAGATACTGATATCTTGGCAGCATTCCGAGTAACTCCTCAACCTGGAGTTCCGCCTGAAGAAGCAGGTGCAGCGGTAGCTGCAGAATCTTCCACTGGTACATGGACAACTGTGTGGACCGATGGACTTACCAGCCTTGATCGTTATAAAGGACGCTGCTACGAGATCGAGCCTGTTCCTGGAGAAGATAATCAATTTATTGCTTATGTAGCTTATCCCTTAGACCTTTTTGAAGAAGGTTCTGTTACTAACATGTTTACCTCCATTGTAGGTAATGTATTTGGGTTCAAGGCCTTGCGCGCTCTACGTCTGGAAGATTTGCGAATCCCTAATGCTTATGTTAAAACTTTCCAAGGTCCTCCTCACGGAATCCAAGTTGAGAGAGATAAATTGAACAAGTATGGACGTCCCCTATTGGGATGTACTATAAAACCCAAATTGGGTTTATCAGCTAAGAATTATGGTAGAGCAGTTTATGAATGTCTCCGCGGGGGACTTGATTTTACCAAAGATGATGAAAATGTGAACTCCCAACCATTTATGCGTTGGAGAGACCGTTTCTTATTTTGTGCCGAAGCAATTTATAAATCACAGGCCGAAACAGGTGGAAATCAAAGGACATTATTTGAATGCTACTGCGGGTACATGTGAAGAAATGCTAAAAAGAGCTGTATTTGCTAGAGAATTGGGCGTTCCTATCGTAATGCATGACTACTTAACAGGTGGATTCACTGCAAATACTACCCTGTCTCACTATTGCCGCGATAATGGTCTACTTCTTCATATCCACCGTGCAATGCATGCAGTTATCGATAGACAAAAAAATCATGGTATGCACTTTCGTGTATTAGCTAAAGCCTTACGTTTGTCTGGTGGAGATCATATTCACGCTGGTACTGTAGTAGGTAAACTTGAAGGAGAAAGGGAGATTACTTTAGGTTTTGTTGATTTACTACGTGATGATTATATTGAAAAAGATCGAAGTCGCGGTATTTATTTCACTCAGGATTGGGTTTCTTTACCAGGTGTTATCCCTGTTGCTTCAGGGGGTATTCACGTTTGGCATATGCCTGCTCTGACCGAGATATTTGGAGATGATTCTGTACTCCAATTCGGTGGAGGAACTTTAGGACACCCTTGGGGAAATGCACCTGGTGCCGTAGCGAATCGAGTAGCTCTGGAAGCATGTGTACAAGCTCGGAATGAGGGACGTGATCTTGCTCGCGAGGGTAATGCAATTATCCGTCAAGCTTGCAAATGGAGTCCTGAATTAGCTGCTGCTTGTGAAGTCTGGAAGGAAATCAAATTTGAATTCCCAGCAATGGATACTTTGTAATCCAGTAATAATAATTCGTTCTATTAATTTCCATTAAACTCGGCCCAATCTTTTACTAAAAGGATTGAGCCGAATACTGTACAGAATACTTGTTGTATCTATAAATGAATCCTATGGATCTTTCGGATTGATAGATTTTTTTCTAGTTCATTATTCTTTTTTGATTTGGAATATAATGAATTAAAATAGAAGTATTTTCTATTAATATTGACAACAGTGTATCAAACCAATATAATCCGATCGTGAATAAATGGATCGATTGACTCATGTCAGATAGGTTTTTTACTTCATCAAATGGTGGATTCGTTGTATTTTTTTTTTCTTTCATTGTAATTTAATGTCATTCATTGTAATTTAATGTAATATGTAACATAATATGTAACATTTGATTCTATTATTTATAGAATTGCATCTTTTTTTATTGCGATTGGATATAGACATTCTTGTTTGTAATTGGATTAGGGTTGCTAACTCAATGGTAGAGTACTCGGCTTTTAAGTGCGACTCCATTTTTTACACATTTCTATGAACTAATTGGTTCATCCCTACCATCGGTAGGGTTTGTAAGACCACGACTGATCCAGAAAGGAATGAATGGAAAAAGCAGCATGTCGTATCAACGGTGAATTCTAAAAATTTTTCATTCATATTTGATCCGACCAATATTTTTCTTTGAATTGTTGGCTCCGAACAAATGAATTCCGTTGGGTTTAATTAATAAAGGGATAGAGCTTAGCTGCTCCAATTATAGGGAAACAAAAAGCAACGAGCTTTCATTTTTGATTTGAATGATTACCACATCTAATTATACGTTAAAAAAGAATTAGTGCTTGCTGTGGAAAAAGTTTTTCCTACGAATGATGGATTAACGATTTTTGTTATGAGTCCTAATTATTAGCTATTCCCCATTATTTTATGGGGTAGCAATAAATGTGTAGAAGAAAGAGTATATTGATAAAGATCTGATTTTTTTCCAAAATCAAAAGAGCGATTGGTCCAAAAAATAAAGGATTTCTAACTAGCTTGTTTGTCCTAGAAAAATGAGAAGGAACAAGCGAGGGGAGATAGTCCATTAATGGGTTTTAACTCGTTTTCTAGGTATCGCTTCATATTTGTTTTTTTTTTCAATTCGAATATAGATCTAGAATACCTTGTTTTGACTGTATCGCACTATGTATCATTTCATAATCCAATGAATCTTTGACCAAATCAAATTTAGAAAATGAAGGAATATAAAGTATATTTAGAACGAGCTAGATCTCGCCAACAGGACTTCCTATACCCACTTCTTTTTAGGGAGTATATTTATGGACTTGCTTATAGTCATAATTTGAATAGATCCATTTTTTTGGAAAATGTAGGTTATGACAATAAATATAGTTTACTAATTGTAAAACGGTTAATTACTCGAATGTATCAACAGAATCATTTAATCATTTCGGCTAATGATTCTAACAAAAATCGATTTTGGGGATATAATAAGAATTTGGATTCTCAAATAATATCAGAGGGGTTTGCCATCGTCGTGGAAATTCCATTTTTGCGACAATTAAGCTCCTCCTTAGAGGAGGCAGAAATCCTCCAATCTTATAAAAATTTGAGATCAATTCATTCCATTTTTCCCTTTTTGGAAGATAAATTTACATATTTAAATTATGTGTCAGATATACGAATACCCTATCCTATCCATCTGGAAAT
>CAWUDS030001187.1:5000-7500 GCA_963859935.3 Lathyrus sativus | reverse complement strand
ACATTGAAGTATTAAAAAAACTCATATAAGTAAAAAATCTCAAATAGCCTTGATCATGAGACATGTAACTATCACTATAAATTAGAACCAGAATACCAACAGTAGTTATTAATATTGACATAATAGAACTAAGTGAATCGATCAAGTAGCCAAACTCTAAAGAAAGATCATTATTTATAGTCCAAGACCATACATATTGATAGATAGAACGATTCTCGATTTGATGAATCGATAAATCGATCGAAAAAATCATAACTATGGTTAACAATAAAATACTAGGAAAAGCCCACATACGGCGAATATTTTTTGTTCCCGTGGGAAAAAGTAGAAGTCCTACCCCTATTAAAATAGGAATTGGAGAGGGATGAAAGGTATGATCCATGAAGATTGATGTGTATATTCCATACAAAAAAAAGAATAAAAAATATTTAGATTCTTTATGAATTTTGTTTCTTATTCGTTTGTTTTATCTCTTTTGTTTGTAAAGGGGTTCGGTTAATAAAAAAGTGGATATAGAAATAGAATTGGATATTCTTAATTGTTCTGAATCTTTGCACAATACAATGGTTGGTCCCAATATTGGAAAGTACAAAGTGAAAACCGGCCAATAAGAAAATTCCTAGTGAAAAAAAAGAGTATTTAAAGTAATATATTCATGAATCATCAATATTATCTATGAAAAATTTGGAAAAGGTTTATAATATTCAATGTTTTTACTTTACCTTTTGATCGAAAAAAAAGAAAGAGGGAATTCCGATAGATAAGACATACGGCTAATTGCAGAATAATTCGTGTTCATTTACAGAACAAATGTCTTTCACATCAAACTATAGCAACGAAAAAACTATACTACTTGTATGCCAGTTCCCAAAAAACGCACTTCTATATCAAAAAAAAAAATTCGTAAGAATTTTTGGAAAAAAAAAGGATATACGGCAGCATTGAAAGCCTTTTCATTAGCTGAATCTATTTTTACAGATAACTCAAAAAGTTTTCAAATAAAAATGTTGGACTGGAATACTATGAATTAGCTCTATTCAAAGAGTATTGTTTAATAGTAATTTTATACTAATTAATACTATTATGGAAGAGTAAACATCTATTTAGAATATATTAAATATTATTCTAGAATATATTCTATATTCTAATCATAATAGATATCTTTTCAACATAGGTCATCGAAAGGATCTCAAAGACCCACCAAAGCACGAAAGCCGGGATTTTTCACAAAATAGATTCCTATTCAAAGAGAGCATAACCGCATGGATAAGCTCACACTAACCCGTCAATTTAAGATCCAATTCGGTATTTTCTTTGGGAAATATTGGGAAGGAATTGGAATGTAATAATATGGATTCATACAAAAAAAAGGTTTTCTATTGATTGAAACAGTTGATTAGAAGATCATAATTGGATCCACATATGTTTGGTAAAAGTAAAAAGAATAATTTTCTCCTTTGAGAATAAAAAAACGAAAGTGTTCAATTCAAACATGAAAACGTGGCTGACTTCATTCGTTCTCGTTATTTTGTTGGGTTTGGGGGAAGAAGTGGAGATTATCGAACGAGGATAAAGGATCTAATTACGTCGAAAGAATTGAACGAGGAGCCGTATGCGGTGAAAATCTCATGTACGGTTCTGTAGAGTGGCAGTAAGGATGACTTATCTGTCAACTTTGACACTATTAACCCGAAAAAACCAAACTCTGCGTTACGTAAAGTTGCCAGAGTACGCTTAACCTCAGGATTTGTAATTACTGCTTATATACCTGGTATTGCCCATAATTTACAAGAACATTCTGTAGTCTTAGTAAGAGGGGGAAGGGTTAAGGATTTACCTGGTGTGAGATATCACATTGTTCGAGGACCCCTAGATGCTGGCGGAGTAAGGGATCGTCAACAAGGGCGTTCAAAATATGGAGCCAAAAAGCCAAAATAAATTATTATTTTAGCCCCATAAGTTAAGTTATAAAAAAATGGATTATTAAGCTCATGTCACGACGAGGTACTGCAGAAAAGAAAATCGAAAAATCCGATCCAATTTATCGTAATCGAGTAGTTAACAGGTTGATTAACCATATTATGAAACACGGAAAAAAATTATTGGCTTATCGAATTTTCTATCGAGCTATGAAAAGGATTCAACAAAAGACAGAAAAAAATCCACTATCCGTTTTACGTGAAGCAATACTTCAGGTAACTCCCAAGATAGTAGTAAAAGCGAGACGCGTGAGCGGATCGACTCATCAAGTTCCCATTGAAATAAAAAAGCCACAAGGAAGAGCACTTGCCATTCGTTGGTTAGTAGCGGCATCCCGAAAACGTCCGGGTCGAAATATGGCTTTCAAATTCAGTTCCGAATTAGTGGATGCTGTCAAGGGGCGTGGTGATGCCATACGCAAAAAGGAAGAGATTCAGAAAATGGCGGAAGCAAATAGAACTCGTGCACCTTTTCGTTAATCCATGAACAGGATCTATGGTCCATATACACACATGGACCT
>CAWUDS030001187.1:0-2500 GCA_963859935.3 Lathyrus sativus | reverse complement strand
GACCTTATATCAACCCTGATTACTCCTTTTAGCTTCGATTGAATCGAGAAATGAAATAGGTTTGATTGTCCCTTTCTTTATTTTGTTTGTAAATAAAAGAATATAAAATAAAAAGACATAGAATAATCAGAATTTTATTAAAAAAGTAAAGAAAACGCAAAATTAGAAAACCTATAGTAACATATAATAGTAACATATGAAACATCGAAATCACAATTCTAGATTAAAGAAAGAAACTTCAAAGTAAATGGATAAATGGAAGACATTTTTAATAGTAACATATAATAGTAACATATAAAATAATAAAAAAATATAAAATAAACATCGAAATAACAATTGTAAATAAAAACAAACTTAAAAGGGGGATAACTATGACTTTTAACTTTTTTATACGAAATTCCTTAGTGGGTTTCTGCCTTAGGATACTGAATTCAACCGTTGTGATCGGACTCTATTATGGATTTCTTACTACAGCCTGCATAGGACCGTCTTATCTCTTCCTTATTCGAGCCCGGGTTATGGAAAAAGGTTCCGAGACGGAAATAGCAGCAACAAGCGGGTTTCTTACGGGACGCGTCATGATGTTCATATCGATCTATTATGCGCCTTTGCATTTGGCATTGAATCGACCTCATACACTAACATTCTTAACTCTGCCGTATCTTTTCTGTAATTATGTCTATCAAAATAACAAACATTACTATTCGGACGATTGGGGTTGGGCATACTACCCGGAGGATTCTGGAGACAACAATCCAAATTCAATACGTAATTTTAGGACTTACAAAGTATTCTTTAACAATCTTTTTTTTCAATTATTAAACCCCCTTCTTTTCCCAAGTTCAATCTTAATAAGATTAATGAACATTTATCTGTTTCGATCCAACAATAAATTGTTATTCTTAACAAGTAGTTTTGTTGGGTGGGTAATTGGTCACATCTTTTTAATGCAATGTGTTGGATTGGTATTAGTCTGGTTCAAGAAAAAAAATTCGATCAAATCTAAGATAACGATGAGATTTGATAAATACATTCTCCTACAATTACGAAATTATGCGGGGCAAATATTTGCCGTTTTCGCCTTTGCAATTTTTGCGCACTATTCAGGCAGAGCAATGATCCCTTATTTTTATGGTGAGGAAATGGAAGGCTACGACGAGAGGTACTCGGAGGAAATCCAAGCTGCAATAGATGCGGAAAGGGAAGAAAATAACGAAGAAGATCTGATGGTTTATTTTTCCGAGAATGAGAAGACTTCCAACAACACGAATATTCAGAAAAAGACAAAAATTGTCCCCCCGGTGGCGGAAAGAGGTCTTGTAAATATTCTTTTCGATTTTCAAAGATGGACTAGGCCTTTGCGATATATAAAAAATGATCACTTCGAGCGGGTTGTAAGAGATGAAAATTCACAATTTTTTTTTCAAACATGTCAAAGTGATGGAAAAAAACGAATATCTTTCACGTATCCACCTCATTTATCTACTTTTCTGAACATCATGGAAAAAAAAATGGATCTCTTCAGAACAGAGAAAACCTCCAATAATGAGAATGAATTGTATAATTCTTGGATCTCCCGTAATAAAGAAAAAAAAAATCAACTAAGCAAGGAATTATTTCAAAGGGCAAAAATTCTAGATAAGAAAGTTAAGAAAGGTAAGAAATTTAATCTTGTGGATGTATTAGAAACTCGAGTTCGATTATCGGATGATAGGGGTCGAAAAAAATACTTACCTAAAATATATGATCCTTTCTTGAATGGACCCGCTCGTGGAGAAATCCAAAAAAGCGTTTCTAAAAAGAAAACTTTTGACTCAAACTCCATATTGATAAATAGGATTCATGGTCTCCTTCTTTGTATGAATACCAATTCTCCAGAATTGGAACAGAAAATAGATAAATTGGATAGAAAATTAGTATTCACTGAAATGGGTTTTTATTTTAAAATAATGAGTAAATTTTCGGAAAAATCAGTATCCAATTTTCATTTTGACGGACTTTCTTCAGTTCCAGAACATGAACAAGTAAAAATCTATTCCAAAGAAAAAAAAATAAAAAGAAACTTCTTATTTGATGCAATTCGGACTAATCCTTTCAATCATAAAACAATTTTTAATAGAAAACTATGTAGTGAAATCAAGGAAATAAGTAAAGAAGTTCCTCGATGGAACTACGAATTACTGGACGAGACGGAGTACATGCTGGAACCGGGCTATAAACAAGAACATCATATTCGTTCCCCAAACGCTGAATATGTAGTTATTTTTAATATGGAATCAAGCTCATTGGGTCCTCGTATTCAAAATAATTCTTTTGCGCATCAATATAAGGAGGCAGAGGACCGCCGTAACGAATTCTCTGTAGCTTGTTATGTACCCGGCGCAGATTTTAACAGAGATCTTATTCGAGGATCTTGGCGCCCTCAAAGGCGTAAAACAGTTATTTCGAGACTCTTTCAAGCAAATGGGAATGTCCATTCCCCCCTTTTTTTGGATATGAT
>CAWUDS030001184.1:0-25974 GCA_963859935.3 Lathyrus sativus | reverse complement strand
ACAAAAGTTCAATGTTAAAAAACTCACCAATTTCACTATAAAAGCATTACAAAAGTTACAATTGAAAAAACTCACCAATTTCACTATAAAAACCACAACAAAAGTTTCAATTGTAAAAAATCACCAAATTCAGTGTAAAAACCATAATAAAAATTAAAAGTTGAAAAACTCAACAATTTCTCTATAGAAACCATAACAAAAGTTCAATGTTGAAAAAATCCCCAATTTCACTTTAAACACCATTACAAAAGTTTCAAGTGAAAAAACTCACCAATTTCACTATAAAGACCATAACAAAAGTTCAAAGTTAAAAAACTCACCAAATTCACTCTATACATCATAACACAAGTTACAAGTCAAAAAACATACCAATTTCACTATAAAAACCATTACAAAAGTTAACAAAAGTTCAAAGTTAAAAAATTACCCAATTTCACTTTAAAAACCGCAACAAAAGTTCCAATTGAAAAAACTCACCAATTTCAGTATAAAGACCATAACAAAAGTTCAAAGTTTAAAAAACTCACCAAATTCACTATAAACATCATAACACAACTTACAAGTCGAAAAACTCACCAATTTAACTATAAAAACAATTACAAAAGTTTCAAGTTAAAAAAAATCTCCAATTTCACTCTAAAACCCATAACAAAAGTTCAAAGTTAAAAACTTCCGAATTTCACTATAAAAATCATAGCAAAAAGTCCAAGTGAAAAAACTCACCGATTTCACTATAAAAACCTTTACAACAGTTTCAAGTCAAAAACTCAACAATTTCAATAAACACACCATACCAAAATTTCCAAGTTAAAAAACTCAACAATTTCAATGTAAAAACCATTACAAAAGTTCAAATTTAAAAAACTCATCAATTTGACTATAAAAACCATAACAAAATTTCCAATTGAAAAAACTCTTCAATTTCACATAAAGACTATTACAAAAGTTCAATGTTAAAAAAACTCACCAATTTCACTATAAAAGCATTACAAAAGTTACAATTGAAAAAACTCACCGATTTCACTATAAAAACCACAACAAAAGTTTCAATTGTAAAAAATCACCAAATTCAAAATAAAAACCATAATAAAAATTAAAAGTTGAAAAACTCAACAATTTCTCTATAGAAACCATAACAAAAGTTCAATGTTGAAAAAATCCCCAATTTCACTTTAAACACCATTACAAAAGTTTCAAGTGAAAAAACTCACCAATTTCACTATAAAGACCATAACAAAAGTTCAAAGTTAAAAAACTCACCAAATTCACTCTATACATCATAACACAAGTTACAAGTCAAAAAACATACCAATTTCACTATAAAAACCATTACAAAAGTTAACAAAAGTTCAAAGTTAAAAAATTACCCAATTTCACTTTAAAAACCGCAACAAAAGTTCCAATTGAAAAAACTCACCAATTTCAGTATAAAGATCATAACAAAAGTTCAAAGTTTAAAAAACTCACCAAATTCACTATAAACATCATAACACAACTTACAAGTCGAAAAACTCACCAATTTCACTATAAAAACAATTACAAAAGTTTCAAGTTAAAAAAAATCTCCAATTTCACTCTAAAACCCATAACAAAAGTTCAAAGTTAAAAACTTCTGAATTTCACTATAAAAATCATAGCAAAAAGTCCAAGTGAAAAAACTCACCGATTTCACTATAAAAACCTTTACAACAGTTTCAAGTCAAAAACTCAACAATTTCAATAAACACACCATACCAAAATTTCCAAGTTAAAAAACTCAACAATTTCAATGTAAAAACCATTACAAAAGTTCAAATTTAAAAAACTCATCAATTTGACTATAAAAACCATAACAAAATTTCCAATTGAAAAAACTCTTCAATTTCACATAAAGACTATTACAAAAGTTCAATGTTAAAAAAACTCACCAATTTCACTATAAAAGCATTACAAAAGTTACAATTGAAAAAACTCACCGATTTCACTATAAAAACCACAACAAAAGTTTCAATTGTAAAAAATCACCAAATTCAAAATAAAAACCATAATAAAAATTAAAAGTTGAAAAACTCAACAATTTCTCTATAGAAACCATAACAAAAGTTCAATGTTGAAAAAATCCCCAATTTCACTTTAAACACCATTACAAAAGTTTCAAGTGAAAAAACTCACCAATTTCACTATAAAGACCATAACAAAAGTTCAAAGTTAAAAAACTCACCAAATTCACTCTATACATCATAACACAAGTTACAAGTCAAAAAACATACCAATTTCACTATAAAAACCATTACAAAAGTTAACAAAAGTTCAAAGTTAAAAAATTACCCAATTTCACTTTAAAAACCACAACAAAAGTTCCAATTGAAAAAACTCACCAATTTCAGTATAAAGACCATAACAAATGTTCAAAGTTTAAAAAACTCACCAAATTCACTATAAACATCATAACACAACTTACAAGTCGAAAAACTCACCAATTTCACTATATAAACCATTACAAAAGTTTCAAGTTAAAAAAAATCTCCAATTTCTCTCTAAAATCCATAACAAAAGTTCAAAGTTAAAAACTTCTGAATTTCACTATAAAAATCATAACAAAAAGTCCAAGTGAAACAACTCACCGATTTCACTATAAAAACCATTACAACAGTTTCAAGTCAAAAACTCAACAATTTCAATATAAACACCATACCAAAATTTCCAAGTTTAAAAACTCAACCATTTCAATGTAAAAACCATTACAAAAGTTCAAATTTAAAAAACTCATCAATTTGACTATAAATACCATCACAAAATTTCCAATTGAAAAAACTCTTCAATTTCACATAAAGACTATTACAAAAGTTAAATGTTAAAAAACTCACCAATTTCACTATAAAAGCATTCCAAAAGTTACAATTGAAAAAACTCACCAATTTCACTATAAAAACCACAACAAAAGTTTCAATTGTAAAAAATCACCAAATTCAGTGTAAAAACCATAATAAAAATTAAAAGTTGAAAAACTCAACAATTTCTCTATAGAAACCATAACAAAAGTTAAATGTTGAAAAAATCCCCAATTTCACTTTAAACACCATTACAAAAGTTTCAAGTGAAAAAACTCACCAATTTCACTATAAAGACCATAACAAAAGTTCAAAGTTAAAAAACTCACCAAATTCACTCTATACATCATAACACAAGTTACAAGTCAAAAAACATACCAATTTCACTATAAAAACCATTACAAAAGTTAACAAAAGTTCAAAGTTAAAAAATTACCCAATTTCACTTTAAAAACCACAACAGAAGTTCCAATTGAAAAAACTCACCAATTTCAGTATAAAGACCATAACAAAAGTTCAAAGTTTAAAAAACTCACCAAATTAACTATAAACATCATAACACAACTTACAAGTCGAAAAACTCACCAATTTCACTATAAAAACAATTACAAAAGTTTCAAGTTAAAAAAAATCTCCAATTTCTCTCTAAAATCCATAACAAAAGTTCAAAGTTAAAAACTTCCGAATTTCACTATAAAAATCATAGCAAAAAGTCCAAGTGAAAAAACTCACCGATTTCACTATAAAAACCTTTACAACAGTTTCAAGTCAAAAACTCAACAATTTCAATAAACACACCATACCAAAATTTCCAAGTTAAAAAACTCAACAATTTCAATTTAAAAACCATTACAAAAGTTCAAATTTAAAAAACTCATCAATTTGACTATAAAAACCATAACAAAATTTCCAATTGAAAAAACTCTTCAATTTCACATAAAGACTATTACAAAAGTTCAATGTTAAAAAAACTCACCAATTTCACTATAAAAGCATTACAAAAGTTACAATTGAAAAAACTCACCGATTTCACTATAAAAACCACAACAAAAGTTTCAATTGTAAAAAATCACCAAATTCAAAATAAAAACCATAATAAAAATTAAAAGTTGAAAAACTCAACAATTTCTCTATAGAAACCATAACAAAAGTTCAATGTTGAAAAAATCCCCAATTTCACTTTAAACACCATTACAAAAGTTTCAAGTGAAAAAACTCACCAATTTCACTATAAAGACCATAACAAAAGTTCAAAGTTAAAAAACTCACCAAATTCACTCTATACATCATAACACAAGTTACAAGTCAAAAAACATACCAATTTCACTATAAAAACCATTACAAAAGTTAACAAAAGTTCAAAGTTAAAAAATTACCCAATTTCACTTTAAAAACCACAACAAAAGTTCCAATTGAAAAAACTCACCAATTTCAGTATAAAGACCATAACAAATGTTCAAAGTTTAAAAAACTCACCAAATTCACTATAAACATCATAACACAACTTACAAGTCGAAAAACTCACCAATTTCACTATATAAACCATTACAAAAGTTTCAAGTTAAAAAAAATCTCCAATTTCTCTCTAAAATCCATAACAAAAGTTCAAAGTTAAAAACTTCTGAATTTCACTATAAAAATCATAACAAAAAGTCCAAGTGAAACAACTCACCGATTTCACTATAAAAACCATTACAACAGTTTCAAGTCAAAAACTCAACCATTTCAATATAAACACCATACCAAAATTTCCAAGTTTAAAAACTCAACCATTTCAATGTAAAAACCATTACAAAAGTTCAAATTTAAAAAACTCATCAATTTGACTATAAATACCATCACAAAATTTCCAATTGAAAAAACTCTTCAATTTCACATAAAGACTATTACAAAAGTTAAATGTTAAAAAACTCACCAATTTCACTATAAAAGCATTACAAAAGTTACAATTGAAAAAACTCACCAATTTCACTATAAAAACCACAACAAAAGTTTCAATTGTAAAAAATCACCAAATTCAGTGTAAAAACCATAATAAAAATTAAAAGTTGAAAAACTCAACAATTTCTCTATAGAAACCATAACAAAAGTTAAATGTTGAAAAAATCCCCAATTTCACTTTAAACACCATTACAAAAGTTTCAAGTGAAAAAACTCACCAATTTCACTATAAAGACCATAACAAAAGTTCAAAGTTAAAAAACTCACCAAATTCACTCTATACATCATAACACAAGTTACAAAACAAAAAACATACCAATTTCACTATAAAAACCATTACAAAAGTTAACAAAAGTTCAAAGTTAAAAAATTACCCAATTTCACTTTAAAAACCACAACAAAAGTTCCAATTGAAAAAACTCACCAATTTCAGTATAAAGACCATAACAAAAGTTCAAAGTTTAAAAAACTCACCAAATTCACAATAAACATCATAACACAACTTACAAGTCGAAAAACTCACCAATTTCACTATAAAAACAATTACAAAAGTTTCAAGTTAAAAAAAATCTCCAATTTCTCTCTAAAATCCATAACAAAAGTTCAAAGTTAAAAACTTCCGAATTTCACTATACAAATCATAGCAAAAAGTCCAAGTGAAAAAACTCACCGATTTCACTATAAAAACCATTACAACAGTTTCAAGTCAAAAACTCAACAATTTCAATAAACACACCATACCAAAATTTCCAAGTTAAAAAACTCAACAATTTCAATGTAAAAACCATTACAAAAGTTCAAATTTAAAAAACTCATCAATTTGACTACAAAAACCATAACAAAATTTCCAATTGAAAAAACTCTTCAATTTCACATAAAGACTATTACAAAAGTTCAATGTTAAAAAACTCACCAATTTCACTATAAAAGCATTACAAAAGTTACAATTGAAAAAACTCACCAATTTCACTATAAAAACCACAACAAAAGTTTCAATTGTAAAAAATCACCAAATTCAGTGTAAAAACCATAATAAAAATTAAAAGTTGAAAAACTCAACAATTTCTCTATAGAAAAACCATAACAAAAGTTCAATGTTGAAAAAATCCCCAATTTCACTTTAAACACCATTACAAAAGTTTCAAGTGAAAAAACTCACCAATTTCACTATAAAGACCATAACAAAAGTTCAAAGTTAAAAAACTCACCAAATTCACTCTATACATCATAACACAAGTTACAAGTCAAAAAACATACCAATTTCACTATAAAAACCATTACAAAAGTTAACAAAAGTTCAAAGTTAAAAAATTACCAAATTTCACTTTAAAAACCACAACAAAAGTTCCAATTGAAAAAACTCACCAATTTCAGTATAAAGACCATAACAAAAGTTCAAAATTTAAAAAACTCACCAAATTCACTATAAACATCATAACACAACTTACAAGTTGAAAAACTCACCAATTTCACTATAAAAACAATTACAAAAGTTTCAAGTTAAAAAAAATCTCCAATTTCTCTCTAAAACCCATAACAAAAGTTCAAAGTTAAAAACTTTCGAATTTCACTATAAAAATCATAGCAAAAAGTCCAAGTGAAAAAACTCACCGATTTCACTATAAAAACCTTTACAACAGTTTCAAGTCAAAAACTCAACAATTTCAATAAACACACCATACCAAAATTTCCAAGTTAAAAAAGTCAACAATTTCAATGTAAAAACCATTACAAAAGTTCAAATTTAAAAAACTCATCAATTTGACTATAAAAACCATAACAAAATTTCCAATTGAAAAAATTCTTCAATTTCACATAAAGACTATTACAAAAGTTCAATGTTAAAAAACTCACCAATTTCACTATAAAAGCATTACAAAAGTTACAATTGAAAAAACTCACCAATTTCACTATAAAAACCACAACAAAAGTTTCAATTGTAAAAAATCACCAAATTCAGTGTAAAAACCATAATAAAAATTAAAAGTTGAAAAACTCAACAATTTCTCTATAGAAACCATAACAAAAGTTCAATGTTGAAAAAATCCCCAATTTCACTTTAAACACCATTACAAAAGTTTCAAGTGAAAAAACTCACCAATTTCAATATAAAGACCATAACAAAAGTTCAAAGTTAAAAAACTCACCAAATTCACTCTATACATCATAACACAAGTTACAAGTCAAAAAACATACCAATTTCACTATAAAAACCATTACAAAAGTTAACAAAAGTTCAAAGTTAAAAAATTACCCAATTTCACTTTAAAAACCGCAACAAAAGTTCCAATTGAAAAAACTCACCAATTTCAGTATAAAGACCATAACAAAAGTTCAAAGTTTAAAAAACTCACCAAATTCACTATAAACATCATAACACAACTTACAAGTCGAAAAACTCACCAATTTCACTATAAAAACAATTACAAAAGTTTCAAGTTAAAAAAAATCTCCAATTTCACTCTAAAACCCATAACAAAAGTTCAAAGTTAAAAACTTCCGAATTTCACTATAAAAATCATAGCAAAAAGTCCAAGTGAAAAAACTCACCGATTTCACTATAAAAACCTTTACAACAGTTTCAAGTCAAAAACTCAACAATTTCAATAAACACACCATACCAAAATTTCCAAGTTAAAAAACTCAACAATTTCAATGTAAAAACCATTACAAAAGTTCAAATTTAAAAAACTCATCAATTTGACTACAAAAACCATAACAAAATTTCCAATTGAAAAAACTCTTCAATTTCACATAAAGACTATTACAAAAGTTCAATGTTAAAAAACTCACCAATTTCACTATAAAAGCATTACAAAAGTTACAATTGAAAAAACTCACCAATTTCACTATAAAAACCACAACAAAAGTTTCAATTGTAAAAAATCACCAAATTCAGTGTAAAAACCATAATAAAAATTAAAAGTTGAAAAACTCAACAATTTCTCTATAGAAACCATAACAAAAGTTCAATGTTGAAAAAATCCCCAATTTCACTTTAAACACCATTACAAAAGTTTCAAGTGAAAAAACTCACCAATTTCACTATAAAGACCATAACAAAAGTTCAAAGTTAAAAAACTCACCAAATTCACTCTATACATCATAACACAAGTTACAAGTCAAAAAACATACCAATTTCACTATAAAAACCATTACAAAAGTTAACAAAAGTTCAAAGTTAAAAAATTACCCAATTTCACTTTAAAAACCACAACAAAAGTTCCAATTGAAAAAACTCACCAATTTCAGTATAAAGACCATAACAAATGTTCAAAGTTTAAAAAACTCACCAAATTCACTATAAACATCATAACACAACTTACAAGTCGAAAAACTCACCAATTTCACTATATAAACCATTACAAAAGTTTCAAGTTAAAAAAAATCTCCAATTTCTCTCTAAAATCCATAACAAAAGTTCAAAGTTAAAAACTTCTGAATTTCACTATAAAAATCAGAACAAAAAGTCCAAGTGAAAAAACTCACCGATTTCACTATAAAAACCATTACAACAGTTTCAAGTCAAAAACTCAACAATTTCAATATAAACACCATACCAAAATTTTCAAGTTAAAAAACTCAACCATTTCAATGTAAAAACCATTACAAAAGTTCAAATTTAAAAAACTCATCAATTTGACTATAAAAACCATCACAAAATTTCCAATTGAAAAAACTCTTCAATTTCACATAAAGACTATTACAAAAGTTCAATGTTAAAAAACTCACCAATTTCACTATAAAAGCATTACAAAAGTTACAATTGAAAAAACTCACCAATTTCACTATAAAAACCACAACAAAAGTTTCAATTGTAAAAAATCACCAAATTCAGTGTAAAAACCATAATAAAAATTAAAAGTTGAAAAACTCAACAATTTCTCTATAGAAACCATAACAAAAGTTCAATGTTGAAAAAATCCCCAATTTCACTTTAAACACCATTACAAAAGTTTCAAGTGAAAAAACTCACCAATTTCACTATAAAGACCATAACAAAAGTTCAAAGTTAAAAAACTCACCAAATTCACTCTATACATCATAACACAAGTTACAAGTCAAAAAACATACCAATTTCACTATAAAAACCATTACAAAAGTTAACAAAAGTTCAAAGTTAGAAAATTACCCAATTTCACTTTAAAAACCACAACAAAAGTTCCAATTGAAAAAACTCACCAATTTCAGTATAAAGACCATAACAAAAGTTCAAAGTTTAAAAAACTCACCAAATTCACTATAAACATCATAACACAACTTACAAGTCGAAAAACTCACCAATTTCACTATAAAAACAATTACAAAAGTTTCAAGTTAAAAAAAATCTCCAATTTCTCTCTAAAACCCATAACAAAAGTTCAAAGTTAAAAACTTCTGACTTTCACTATAAAAATCATAGCAAAAAGTCCAAGTGAAAAAACTCACCGATTTCACTATAAAAACCATTACAACAGTTTCAAGTCAAAAACTCAACAATTTCAATAAATCACCATACCAAAATTTCCAAGTTAAAAAACTCAACAATTTCAATGTAAAAACCATTACAAAAGTTCAAATTTAAAAAAACTCATCAATTTGACTATAAAAACCATAACAAAATTTCCAATTGAAAAAACTCTTCAATTTCACATAAAGACTATTACAAAAGTTCAATGTTAAAAAAACTCACCAATTTCACTTTAAAAGCATTACAAAAGTTACAATTGAAAAAACTCACGAATTTCACTATAAAAACCACAACAAAAGTTTCAATTGTAAAAAATCACCAAATTCAGTGTAAAAACCATAATAAAAATTAAAAGTTGAAAAACTCAACAATTTCTCTATAGAAACCATAAGAAAAGTTAAATGTTGAAAAAATCCCCAATTTCACTTTAAACACCATTACAAAAGTTTCAAGTGAAAAAACTCACCAATTTCACTATAAAGACCATAACAAAAGTTCAAAGTTAAAAAACTCACCAAATTCACTCTATACATCATAACACAAGTTACAAGTCAAAAAACATACCAATTTCACTATAAAAACCATTACAAAAGTTAACAAAAGTTCAAAGTTAAAAAATTACCCAATTTCACTTTAAAAACCACAACAAAAGTTCCAATTGAAAAAACTCACCAATTTCAGTATAAAGACCATAACAAATGTTCAAAGTTTAAAAAACTCACCAAATTCACTATAAACATCATAACACAACTTACAAGTCGAAAAACTCACCAATTTCACTATATAAACCATTACAAAAGTTTCAAGTTAAAAAAAATCTCCAATTTCTCTCTAAAATCCATAACAAAAGTTCAAAGTTAAAAACTTCTGAATTTCACTATAAAAATCAGAACAAAAAGTCCAAGTGAAAAAACTCACCGATTTCACTATAAAAACCATTACAACAGTTTCAAGTCAAAAACTCAACAATTTCAATATAAACACCATACCAAAATTTTCAAGTTAAAAAACTCAACCATTTCAATGTAAAAACCATTACAAAAGTTCAAATTTAAAAAACTCATCAATTTGACTATAAAAACCATCACAAAATTTCCAATTGAAAAAACTCTTCAATTTCACATAAAGACTATTACAAAAGTTCAATGTTAAAAAACTCACCAATTTCACTATAAAAGCATTACAAAAGTTACAATTGAAAAAACTCACCAATTTCACTATAAAAACCACAACAAAAGTTTCAATTGTAAAAAATCACCAAATTCAGTGTAAAAACCATAATAAAAATTAAAAGTTGAAAAACTCAACAATTTCTCTATAGAAACCATAACAAAAGTTCAATGTTGAAAAAATCCCCAATTTCACTTTAAACACCATTACAAAAGTTTCAAGTGAAAAAACTCACCAATTTCACTATAAAGACCATAACAAAAGTTCAAAGTTAAAAAACTCACCAAATTCACTCTATACATCATAACACAAGTTACAAGTCAAAAAACATACCAATTTCACTATAAAAACCATTACAAAAGTTAACAAAAGTTCAAAGTTAGAAAATTACCCAATTTCACTTTAAAAACCACAACAAAAGTTCCAATTGAAAAAACTCACCAATTTCAGTATAAAGACCATAACAAAAGTTCAAAGTTTAAAAAACTCACCAAATTCACTATAAACATCATAACACAACTTACAAGTCGAAAAACTCACCAATTTCACTATAAAAACAATTACAAAAGTTTCAAGTTAAAAAAAATCTCCAATTTCTCTCTAAAACCCATAACAAAAGTTCAAAGTTAAAAACTTCTGACTTTCACTATAAAAATCATAGCAAAAAGTCCAAGTGAAAAAACTCACCGATTTCACTATAAAAACCATTACAACAGTTTCAAGTCAAAAACTCAACAATTTCAATAAATCACCATACCAAAATTTCCAAGTTAAAAAACTCAACAATTTCAATGTAAAAACCATTACAAAAGTTCAAATTTAAAAAAACTCATCAATTTGACTATAAAAACCATAACAAAATTTCCAATTGAAAAAACTCTTCAATTTCACATAAAGACTATTACAAAAGTTCAATGTTAAAAAAACTCACCAATTTCACTTTAAAAGCATTACAAAAGTTACAATTGAAAAAACTCACGAATTTCACTATAAAAACCACAACAAAAGTTTCAATTGTAAAAAATCACCAAATTCAGTGTAAAAACCATAATAAAAATTAAAAGTTGAAAAACTCAACAATTTCTCTATAGAAACCATAAGAAAAGTTAAATGTTGAAAAAATCCCCAATTTCACTTTAAACACCATTACAAAAGTTTCAAGTGAAAAAACTCACCAATTTCACTATAAAGACCATAACAAAAGTTCAAAGTTAAAAAACTCACCAAATTCACTCTATACATCATAACACAAGTTACAAGTCAAAAAACATACCAATTTCACTATAAAAACCATTACAAAAGTTAACAAAAGTTCAAAGTTAAAAAATTACCCAATTTCCCTTTAAAAACCACAACAAAAGTTCCAATTGAAAAAACTCACCAATTTCAGTATAAAGACCATAACAAAAGTTCAAAGTTTAAAAAACTCACCAAATTCACTATAAACACCATAACACAACTTACAAGTCGAAAAACTCACCAATTTCACTATAAAAACAATTACAAAAGTTTCAAGTTAAAAAAAATCTCCAATTTCTCTCTAAAATCCATAACAAAAGTTCAAAGTTAAAAACTTCCGAATTTCACTATAAAAATCATAGCAAAAAGTCCAAGTGAAAAAACTCACCGATTTCACTATAAAAACCATTACAACAGTTTCAAGTCAAAAACTCAACAATTTCAATAAACACACCATACCAAAATTTCCAAGTTAAAAAACTCAACAATTTCAATGTAAAAACCATTACAAAAGTTCAAATTTAAAAAACTCATCAATTTGACTACAAAAACCATAACAAAATTTCCAATTGAAAAAACTCTTCAATTTCACATAAAGACTATTACAAAAGTTCAATGTTAAAAAACTCACCAATTTCACTATAAAAGCATTACAAAAGTTACAATTGAAAAAACTCACCAATTTCACTATAAAAACCACAACAAAAGTTTCAATTGTAAAAAATCACCAAATTCAGTGTAAAAACCATAATAAAAATTAAAAGTTGAAAAACTCAACAATTTCTCTATAGAAACCATAACAAAAGTTCAATGTTGAAAAAATCCCCAATTTCACTTTAAACACCATTACAAAAGTTTCAAGTGAAAAAACTCACCAATTTCACAATAAAGACCATAACAAAAGTTCAAAGTTAAAAAACTCACCAAATTCACTCTATACATCATAACACAAGTCACAAGTCAAAAAACATACCAATTTCACTATAAAAACCATTACAAAAGTTAACAAAAGTTCAAAGTTAAAAAATTACCCAATTTCACTTTAAAAACCACAACAAAAGTTCCAATTGAAAAAACTCACCAATTTCAGTATAAAGACCATAACAAAAGTTCAAAGTTTAAAAAACTCACCAAATTCACTATAAACATCATATCAAGGGGCAGTTGGGTCACACTCTCCAAATGTTCACTCTCTACAACTTGTTCTAGCACTTGTATGTTTCTACTTGTGCCAAAATCCTGTTTATGCTTCATGGTATTCCTCACATTAATTTTTAACTCCTCGTCATATACCTTCAAGGTCAGGGTGCCGCCTTCCATATCTATCATGACTCTCTCGGTTTCCAAGAATGGCCGGCCCAAAATTAACGGAATTTCTTCGTCTTCCGGCATCTCTAGTATCACAAAATCAACTGGAAACACAAATTTATCGACCTTAACCAGAACATCTTGAACCACTCCATACGGTCGCTTAACCGAATGATCAGCAAATTGGAGCGTCATTCGAGTGTCTTGAACCGCCCCAATACCCAACTTTTTGTAAATGGACAAGGGCATGAGACTAATACTTGCTCCCAAATCGATTAAAGCTCTGTTGAATGACCTATCACCAATAGTGCATGGAATAGCAACAACTCTGATGTCTTTCTTCTTCACCGGAATCTTCAAACCCTGCAAAATAGCACTACAAGTTTCAGTTAGAATAACAGGTTCGGACTCACTAGTCTGCTTCTTTGCAATGATGTCCTTCATGAATTTGGCATAGGTGGGCATTTGTTCTAGTGCCTCCAACAACGAAATGTTCAGCTCTAACTTTTTAAACAGTTCAAGGAATTTCTCAAAATTCCTCTCTTGCTGTCCTTTCTTTTTATTTCTTGAGGGGTATGGCAGCTTGATCACCGGTTTCGGTTCTACCACTTTTTCTTTAGTTACCGGTACCGGTGTCACCACTTCTTCCTCAACCACTTCATTTTCTTTTATTTCCAGTTCAACTTCAATCATCTGATCATTTAGTTATGTTTCTTCTTCTTCTACTTCCTTGGATTTTCCACTTCTTGTTACTACCGCCTTAACTTGGTGGTGATCCTTCGGATTTGGTACTGTAGCACTTGGAAGTGTACCCGGCGCTTGCGAACTCGCTAGCTGTTGAGCAATTTGACTCATTTGTACTTCAAGATTTTTAATGGATGCGCCATCATTCCTGAAGTTGCTCCTTGTCTCTTCTTGAAATTGAGAACTATGGGCGACCATTTTTTCAATGGCTACTTCCCAATCAGCTTTTCTAGGATCTTGTTGTTGATATTGAGGTTGGTACGGTGGCTGCTGGTATTGTTGCTGCTGAGGTTGATACGGTTGTTGGCCCTGAACCGGTTTTTGTACATTTCCTTGCTGATCTTTCCATGAAAAATTGGGGTGATTTTTCCAACCAGAATTATATGTGTTGGCATACGGATTGTTCTACCTCAACATATTAATCTGTTCCACCTGCTCTTGAGTTGCCACACAATGCACGGTAAAATATGGTCCACCACATATTTCACAAGGTGATGCTTGAACTGGTTGAACTTGTGCCACTGTCTGAGTTCCAATATTCATTTTCTTTAACCTTCTCTCTACCTCGGCGGTAATCTGATCCTCCATTTTAACAACCTGGTCTGCCAGCTTCAAATTAATCTTACCTTCCGGTTGGTTTACAGTGCGGTCATACAACTCAAGGTGCTCGTTAGCGGCAATTGCTTCTATAATCCTTTTGATGCTCGTGGCTGTTGAGAAGTTGGTTGAGCCACCGGCAGCAGTGTCTATGAGCTGTTTCGTTTTGAGTCGTAATCCATTCACAAAGTTTTGCATCTGCTCAGTGGCGTCCATGTTATGAGTGGGACATGCTGTCAGACACCTCTTAAACCGCTTATATGCATCCCCTAAAGATTCTCCTTCTTTTTGCTTGAAGTTGACAATGTCATATCTTTTTCGGATAAACACTGAAGCTGGGAAATATTCATTCAGGAACGCAGTTTCCATCTCTTGCCATGTTGTGATACTCCTAGCTGGAAGCGAGTAAAACCCTTCTTCCGCTTCATCAGTGAGTGTGAACGGGAACATAACCAATCTCTTGGCCTCTTCAGAATGTCCTTCTATCTTCAAAGAGGTGGTAGTCGTAAGGAATCTCTGAAGATGCTTGTTTGCATCTTCGTTGATTCTTCCAGCGAACAGCTTGCTCTCCAACTGACGGATGGTGGAAGGGTGTAGCTGAAAATGTGCAACATTCACCGGTTGATTCACAATGGTCATCCGGTTTGGTTAAGCATTGGCCCCTCCATAGTCTCCTAGCAGTCTTTCAGGCTGAGGTGGATTTCCAGCCATTTGAACAGTTTCAGGTGTTGTCTCTCTCTCTTCGGAGTCGCTCTACACAGATATAATTTCCTCCATTTCTTCCAGTCTTTTAACTTTAGCTTTTCTCCGTCTTTCGTGTAACGCTCGTTCTGGTTCTGTATCAAAAGAATATTTAGTTGAGGCCTGACCTCACATACACAATTAGACAAACGTTAGATAATACAAGCACAGAGAGAATGCAGCGAATAATAAAAATTTTAGTCGCAGAGCAACAAAATTTCTTTTGGATTCTAAAAACAATGTTAATTTGGCAGTCCCCGGCAACGGCGCCAAAAACTTGATCGGGAAAATAGCAAGTGTACTATTTTTACCGATTGTAGTAATAAGGGAAAAGTCCCAAGTATCGATCTCGAGGACTGCGTAGTAATTAACGGGATTTTTAGTATTCAAAGGAACAAAAAGTCTAGGGGGTTGTTTGGTAGCAGAGTAACACAACAAGTAAATAAAGACTTATAGATCAATCTAAGAACGATGTTAGGGGAGTGGACACGATGCGAGTAAAGACCATGTAGGATTATCCTGAGATAATAGTTATTAACCTTAATTTATCAGTTCTCCAATTTAGTTTTCCTTAATTTCTTAATAAAAACCCTTTGATGAGTTTCATGTACACTAATTCCTCAATGTCCATGAAAAGCATCAAGCAATAGTTCTGACAATAAAATACGTGATACGAGATATACCCATTCCTAAGCAATATCTACCGTAATATTATTTTGCAAAAGTGAATCGTGTACATTAGGTTGACTTTCCAGACCAAAACCTAATCATGAATCGAATTCTATTTTCCAATACGAATACGCATTAAGATTGTTGCAAAATAAAATATATAAGGTGAATAACATAATTCTCATAGAATAATCCAAACAAATGTCAATACATCGCACTGCAGTACCACCCCCTAACAGATGGGGGTTTAGCTGCTCATGTTCTTCATGAAAACAAATGCAATTAGAAATAAAAAGGAGAAGATCATTACAATTCAAGTTGGGTCACTTGGATCATCAATTGCTTCCGCTTTTGATCAATCCTTCGTTCTCCAGAAAACTCTCTCCTCAGTTGTCAATCCTATTCCCAATTCAAAAGTGTCTGCTTCTTTCTAAAAAGTGGCTCTTATATCTAAATTCAAATTACATCGCGAAATGTCTCAAATGCCCTTCGAAATAGGTCTGATAGCATAAAAATCAGAAAAACAACAATTTCGCTATCAGTGGCCCTGACACGGGCCGTGTTGTGCAACACGGGTGGCCGTGTCAGGCTGCTGAATCCACAGAGCGCATTTTCATATACAGGGGCTGCAACACGGGCCGTGTTGTGTGACACGGGCACCCGTGTTGCTATTCTGTTCTCCATTTTCCTCTGCTCATTTTGACCGTGTCTTCCAACCGTGTCCTCCCTGACACGGGTCGTGTTGTGCAACACGGGTACCCGTGTTGTGCCTCTGAATTCCATTTTTCGACTTTTCTTTGCCTCCAAAGCGGTGCGACTGTCGTGCTATCAATTCCTGCTAAAAACATACTAAAAGAAACCGAATCAAACGCACCAGCGGCAAAAGTAATACAAACTTCGAAATAAGACTTGCATAAAAATAACTACGAGTAACTAAGATAACAAAAACCAAAGCTTCGAAAACAGATAAAAATAGTGCAAAATCAACAACAAACAGAGTCTAAAAACACAAGTGAAATCCACCGATCAATCATTTAATGATAAGTTTGAAATGAAGAAAGTTCAATCCATCAAGACAACAATCCAAAGTCCAATTAAACAAGATGAAGCATCAATCAACCACAAAAGATCAAGGTCAACACAAGTCAAAGCACCAAATGGACAAAAATAAAAAATAAAAACAATTTTAAAATATTTTTAAAATGGAAAATAAAGCGAAAATACCAAAGAGGCGTCAAAACATCAAATAAATGTCCCATAAAAATTTAGAAAAATCATAAATACTATAATTAATGAGATCTCAAAAGTTGGGATTAAAAATGTATCAAAATGGTTGAAAATAAATTGTTGAAATAAAATTAAACAAAAAATAAAGAGAAAATAACAATAAATGCTAAAAGTCGTTTTAAAAATCTAAAGAAAAAAATATATGTGATAGAAAATGTTTTTAGAAAATTATGAAGAAAAAATTGGAGTGAAAAATCATTTAGGAGATATTTTTAATGAATTTTGAAAGAAAATGATATAAAATGAAAGAAAAAAGAGATTCAAATCCAACGATTAGGACACGCGCTGCTCAGTGATTGGATGGAGGATTCAAATTTCGCTCCAACACGCGCAGAGAGCTTCGCCTTCAACCTCCGAATTTCTGATTATGCAGGTTCATGAACTTGAAGTTTTAAGCTTGAACACCAAACGTGCAAGCTTCTACTTCATTCATCGTTCATGTCTTTGTGCATTGTAGTCATTGATTCACTCCAAGCAGAGAAAATTTGCTCAAATATGCAAAAACCCCTAAGATTTCAAAGTAAAATTAAATGACTAAGACAAAGAATAAACCCAAGGTGAGTGAGAGCTACTGATCAGTGAAACACAACAAATCTACTAGTAACTTGGTTTAAGTGTAATTGTACTCGTATCTACCCTGTCCAAGTTGAAGCTCAAGTTTTAAGATGGTGAAATCGGGTTGAAGGTTATAGAAGGTGTTGAACTTATGTAATGCTTTAAGTAGCTTCAAATGATGCCGATGAAGGATTCTGGGAAGAGATTTAGAGTTAAAACAAGCTTAAATCGAAGTTAGCATTTTTGGTTTTTGAGCTTGGTTAGAGTAAAAATGGCAGAGGTTTTGTGGCTCTCAAAGCTTGCTAATTAAGGAAAAATAATGATCTATTTATAGGGAAGATAGTTAGGTCAAGGTACATTCCAAATGAGATCCCAAACATGTGAACCAAATTGAGAAATTTCTAGATCTCAACCGTGTGAAAAATGGCACGGAATTTGTGACTTTTGGCACTCTTCAGATCATTTTTGTATTGCGGTGAAATGCGTTTTATGGTAACAAATGAGTTTGAACATGGTTTGCATGGTCCCAAGTTAATTTTAGCATGATTACTAATTATAGGTCACATTTTAAAACAGAGTTCAGGTCACCATGTTCATGCCTAGGCCAAATGAAATCTACTTATGCGTTTTTTGATTTTTCTTGAGCCAAATGATCCTTTCATGGACAAGAAAACAATGCAAAAAGAACCAAATCAAAAGGGTGCTTGAATTAAAAATGGCATGAGTTAAAAGTTGAGGTCGTGGCAATGAGAAACAGGTATGGCATTAGGTCAAACATGTCATGGACCTAGTTTTATGCACATATGGACTTTGAGCAACTTCAAAAATTAATGGACTTAGAGGCTGGATTGAGTCTTGACCCTTGAAGCAAAGTTGTATAAGACATCAAATGACACATTTGGCTCAAAGAAAATCCCAAAAAGGTGGAGAAATGAGAGAGTCATGGTGTTTGGACAAAGTGACATGACATACTTGATTTTAGGCCAACTAACCATATGCCAACTTGAGATGTCTTGTTATTTTCTTGCATCCAAATGCCTAATGATGAACACTTGAACATCAAATAAAGGGAGCTTAATTATGCTTTACTGAATCTTGATAATTTCCTTGAGAAATGGATGAAGATGGCATGGAAATAAACACATGAACCATACTTGAATCATATTTGGGAACATGTACCAAACTTGAACTTCTCTTGATCAAATGATGTTGAATGAATCTTGACATGAATGTGACCTAATATTATAGGTAATTCCTTGATATAACAACTCTTGTGGACCATTTATTGACCATAACTTTGACTTAGGGAACCAAAACTCTAATTTAGAAACTATTCTTGATCCTTTGATTATAAAACCTTACTTTGCATAATAATAAAAAGAAACAACGAATATTTTTGTATTTTGAATAAGGTTAGTAAACATGAACAAACATAAAGGAAAAAGGAAACATAATGGGTGATTGGTGATCTCCTACAAAAGTCAAACCCAATGAGAGGGTTAGGAGGACATCATGCTTGTGATTTTGATGAAATGAAAATGGTATCATAAGTGGAATCTTAGGGGTAAAAATTAGGGTATGACAAGAAGTCATAAACAAAATTAGAGAATCTACAATGTTAGAACACAAATTGGTTCTTAGTTATATCTCTATGTTTTGATGATAACACTTATGAAATTTTGTATTAAGAAATTATATACTCTAAATTTGCTCAAGTGTTTTTGCTGCAGATATTAAATTTAATATTCTTCTGAAAGCAAAAATGGATCTGAACATTGAACTATGCAAGACTATGAAGCGTCAGAAGCATCTTTTAGAAGAATCTGAGCGCTGCCTACAGAAGACTCTGAGCGCTGCCTACAGAAGGATCTGAAGCAGAAGCTACAGAAGCATCTGAAGCGTAAACTGAAGACTTTGTATGAAGAGTTTCAAGCACTATTTATCAAAAGACTCTAATAGTACTGTTTGCTGCAAGTACTGAGGATCTGATCTCCAAACTCTGCTCTGATTAATTACACGCTGAAGCACACTTGCTGCAATACTCTGATACAGCAAACTCTGAAGATATCAAGACTCTGATCACTCAAAGCTCTGATGTTAATTGTTGTGCATTAGAAACTTGTTGAAGAAGATTATTTGAAGTTATATCCATTGGTTATGCCAAACGACTCTTTCCTCTTCTATGCTAGACACAAGAACTCAGGCAAAAAGGATTTCTCTAAATGTTCTACTTCTAGGAAAGGTCAAGTGTTGTGAAGACAAAAAGGTTATAGCTACTTTGCAGTACACAGTCTTCAAAGCATGCAACGTCTTGGACTTCTAAGTCTATAAAAGCAAAACTTCAACATCTTTCTCAAGTTGACGCTTATTGAAAGAAATTCATTGAAAAGCTCTTATACAAATTATTACTCTTTGTTGAATTTATTTCATACGTTCATAAACTTAAGTGTAAATCACAGTTGTGATATAACTTTCTTAGAAGCATTTCAAACACTTGTTTAGTTTACATTTGATTGTAAAAGTTTCTTGAGAAGACCAAGTTGTGGTCAGTAGTTCTTAAGAAGACTAAGAACAGTTGTTCTTAGTGGTTGATATTGTAATCAGTTGATTAGAGTGGATTAAGTCCTTGAGGAGAAAGGAAAATCACTCTTGATAGGGTGAACTGGAGTAGTTGAGTTCAACGAACCAGGATAAAAATCTTTGTGTTCTTATTGCCATAATATTTTCTAAGTCCTTATTCAACCCCCCCCCCCCCCCTTCTAAGTATTTTCTCACCTTCAGTTGGCATCAGAGCTCCGGTTCTGTGTGTGCTATCACTTCACAGTGAACAGAAAAGATCCAGTGAGAAAATCATTAGAAGCTTGTCTATCAGATGGAGACCAATGGTCACTGCTCTAAAGCTAGCTAAGGATCTGAACAAGATCACATTTGAGGAACTAATGAGCTCTCTGAGGAGCCATGAAATTGAACTTGAAGAAGACGAGCCTCAAAAGAAAGGTAAGTCAATTGCTTTAAAGTCTAACAAATCTGTGAAAGCTTTGCAGGTGTTAGAAGAAAGTTCTGAAGAGTCTTCTTCTGAAGAAGAAGATGAACTGTCCTTGATGTCCAGAAGAATCAACAAACTTTGGAAGCACAAACAGAGGAAGTTCAAAAACTTCAAGAAGTTAGATCAACGCAAAGAGTCCTTTGGACACAAAAGATCTGGAAAGAAGGAGGTTGTTTGCTATGAATGCAAAGAACCTGGTCATTACAAGAATGAATGTCCAAAACTTCTAAAGGAAAAGCCAAAGTGGAAGTTTGAAAAAAAGAAGAAGGTTCTAATGGCAACCTGGGATGATTTAGATGAATCTGAATCTTCATCAGAATCTGAAGAAGAATGCGCCAACATGGCTCTGATGGCAGGCGTGGAAGATTAGGATGAAGGATCATCTGGATCTGAATCTGATTCTGAATCTGACTCAGAAGAGGTACTTTCTGATCTCTCTAGGGAAGAACTTATTAAAGTTTTATCAGAAGTCCTAAACAACTATAACCAGATTAAGCTCAAATGCAAGAAGCTCAAATGCAATCTTGAAACTGAGAATAGTCTGTTAAAGTCAGAAGTTGCTGAGCTCAAAGAAAACAATTTGAAAATAAAAAACAATTTTGAAAAAGCTCAACAAGACTCTGAATTTGAGACTAAGTCAAAATGCAAAAATATTTTAGAAGAATATGACTACAGTTTTCAGAAGTTTCTGGCTAAAAGCATATATAGAAGCAAAATGGCTTCAATGATTTATGGAGTTAGCAGAAACAACAGGAAAGGAATTGGATATGAATCTTCCTCTGGAAAGGATTTAAATCCAATGCCTGTTGATAAACTTATCATTAAGAAGACTCCCTTATATTCTCATTTCAAGTTTGGTCATCTGAATGATATTAAACACACACGTTCTGATCAGAATGTTCCTGTGTTTAAACCAAAAGTTAGTCAGAACAAAACTGTTGTAAAAAGACAGAAGTTCAGACAAACTTTTAAGGCAACTAACCCAAAAGGACCCAAAAAGATCTGGGTATCTAAGGATAAGATAATCCCTGTTTCAGATGTATTTAGCAGCAAAGTCAAGACGCCAGTCATGGTACCTGGACTCTGGCTGCCCACGTCACATGACAGGAGAAAGGTTTATGTTCCAAAGCCTGGAGCTTAAATCTGGAGGAGATGTCAAGTTTGGAGGGAATCAGAAGGGCAAGATTATTGGCTCTGGTACTATTGGCAATGGTAACCTTCCCTCTATATCTAATGTTTTACTTGTAGAAGGATTAAAGCATAATCTATTATCCATAAGTCAATTAAGTGACAATGGTTATAACATAATCTTTAATCAAAAATGTTACAAGGCTGTTAGTCAGAAGGATGGCTCAATCCTATTTAATGGAAAGAGGAAGAACAACATTTACAAAATCAACCTTTCAGAACTTAAGATTCAAAATGTAAAATGCCTTATGTCTGTTAATGATGAGCAATGGGTCTGGCACAAAAGATTGAGGCATATTAATATGAGATGTATATCTCAGATTATTAAACTCAATCTGGTCAGAGGACTTCCTAAGTTGAAGTTCAACTCAGATGCTCTTTGTGAAGCATGTCAAAAAGGAAAATTTTCAAAATCTTCTTTTAAAACTAAGAATGTTGTTTCAACGTCAAGACCATTAGAGTTACTTCACATTGATCTATTTGGACCAGTGAAAAATGCATCCATCAGAGACAAGAAGTATGGATTAGTCATTGTTGATGACTATAGCAGATGGACATGGGTGAAATTCCTAAAACACAAGGATGAGTCACGTTCTGTGTTCTTTGACTTCTGCAAACAAGTCCAGAATGAAAAAGATTTTAAAATTGTTAAAGTCAGAAGTGATCATGGTGGCGAATTTGAAAACAAATATTTTAATGAAAATGGCATTGCTCATGATTTCTCCTGCCCTAGAACTCCACAACAGAATGGAGTTGTAGAGAGGAAAAATAGAACTCTGCAAGAAATGGCCAGAACCATGATCGACGAGACTAATCTGGCAAAGCATTTTTGGGCAGAAGCAATAAACACAGCTTGTTATATTCAGAACAGAGTGTCTATAAGACCTCTTCTGGAAAAGACTCCCTATGAATTATGGAGGAACAGAAAACCCAACATTTCTTATTTTCATCCTTTTGGATGTATATGTTATATGTTGAACACTAAAGAGAATCTAAACAAGTTTGATTCCAAAGCACAGAAGTGTTCATGCTTGGCTATTCTGAACACTCTAAAGGCTACAGAGTATACAATACTGAAACACAGATTGTGGAAGAATCTATACATGTTAGATTTGATGATAAGCTTGGCATTCAAAAGCCAAAGCAGTTTGAAAGTTCTGCAGATAGAGAAGTAACTCTCACAGACTCTGAAGGCTCAGAGGCAGAAAAGGTTCAAGTGAAAGAGCCAGAAGCAACGCCAGATGTAATTCCTTTAGCTTCTCAAATGAACAACTTGAATATTTTTGAAGAATCAAATGTCAGAGGATCATCTTCCAGAATCAAGGCCTCTCACCCAGAGGATGTGATCATTGGAAAGAAGGATGACCCTATAAGGACAAGATTCTACCTCAGATCATCTGAAGCGTCATTATTTGGTTTGGTGTCAGTTATTGAACCAACTTCTGTGGATGAAGCTCTGCAAGACAATGACTGGATAATTGCCATGCAAGAAGATCTCAATCATTTCACAAGAAATGACGTTTGGGATTTGGTTCCAAGACCAGGAGGATTTAACATAATTGGAACTAAATGGGTCTTCAGAAACAAGTTGAATGAAAAAGGAGAAGTTGAAAGAAACAAAGCAAGGCTTGTTGCTCAAGGTTATAGCCAGCAAGAAGGAATTGGTTACACAGAGACTTATGCTCATGTTGCCAGGTTAGAGTCTATTCATTTACTCATTTCTTTTGCTGCACAAAATAACATCACTCTATATCAGATGGATGTTAAGAGTGCCTTCTTAAATGAAATTATAGAAGAGGAAGTTTATGTTCACCAACCTCATAGTTTTGAAAGTGATAAATTTCTAGAACATGTTTTTAAACTTAAGAAATCTCTTTATGGTTTAAAACAAGCTCCCAGAGCTTGGTATGAGAGATTAAGCAACTTTCTTCTGGAGAAAAATTTTATCAGAGGCAAAGTGGACACAACTCTCTTCTGTAAAACATTTAAGAAAGATCTGTTAATTTGTCAAATATATGTAAATGATATTATATTTGGATCTATCAATGTTATGCTGGGAAATGAGTTTGCTCAATGTATGCAGGCTGAATTTGAGATTAGCATGATGGGAGAATTGAGATTCTTTCTAGGAATTCAAGTCAACCAGACTCCAGATTACACTTACATTCATCAGACCAAATATGTAAAAGAACTTCTAAAAAAGTTCAACATGAATGATAGTAAGATGGCAAAGACTCTTATGCATCCAACAAGTACTCTTGGTAAGGAAGAGGTAAGTAAGAAAGTAGATCAGAAACTCTACAGAGGTATGATTGGATCTCTTCTCTACTTAACTGCTTCTAGACCTGACATTTTATTCAGTGTATGCTTGTGTGCAAGATTCCAATCAGATCCCAGAGAGTCACACTTAACAGCTGTTAAGAGGATTCTAAGGTATCTGAAAGGTACTTCTAATGTGGGTTTGTGTTACAGAAAATCTGATGAATTTAAACTAGTTGGATTTTATGATGCTGATTACGTTGGAGACAAAGTTTAAAGAAAAAGTACTTCTGGAAGTTGTCAATTTCTGGGAAGAAATTTAATCTCCTGGTACAGCAAGAAACAACCTACAATTGCGCAGTCAACTACAGAAGCAGAATTTATTGCTGCTGCTGGATGTAGCACGCAGATGCTCTGGATGAAAAGTCAGCTAGAAGACTATCAGATCTTTGAGAGTAATATTTCTATATTCTGTGATAATACTTCTGTTATATGCTTGTCTAAAAATCCAATCTTACATTCTAAGGCTAAGAATATAGAAATTAAACATCACTTCATCAGAGACTATGTTCAGAAGGGTATTATAAAATTAGACTTTGTTGATACAGATCATCAATGGGCTGATATTTTCACAAAACCCCTTGCTGAAGATAGATTTAAGTTTATTCTGAAAAATATTGGTATGGAATTTTGTCCAGAATAATATTTATCAGAGGCTAATTTCTCAGATGCAAAATGTTTAATCTCTGAAGTATTTCATCTGTATTTCATTTAATTTCTTGAATTATTATGTGTGTATCTGATCTAACAAGTCTCAGAGGATCTGAACGTTGGCTAACGTTTCATTTCTCAAAGAGATTTCAGAAGCACATGCAATCAAACACGTGTTACTCTAGAATCTGAAAAGATGGCGTGCACAATACTGAAGAGACATTTGAGGTAACGTTTGAATAGTTGATTTCTCGTTTTCCCCCCAATTGTCAGAATCATTTATTGCTTTGAAATGATTATTTTTTTTCTTTTCATTAAATGCCATTAATTGTCAAGTGTGTACGTGCTGAGTGTGTGACTTTCTGTTTGCCCTAAATTTCTTCTATAAATTCCAAAAATCTCACCATTTCACATTTTTCACTCTCACAAACACGTATATGCATTTTTGTTTGCTCTTTCGCCTTCATCTAAACCCTAAACCTTCATCATCTTCACCAATGGCTACATCATCTTCAACCTCAGCTCAGTTTCAATCCATAATGGCTGCAGTTGCTTCTTCAAACATGGGTGTTGTCCCATTTAAGGAACCTATCAGAACACTACTCACGCCTGTTGATAAGTTGGAAGTTCTATGTGAGTCCATAGTCATCTTTGAATCATTTGCAAAAAATGGGTATGATCTACGTCCTATCATTGATGCACAATGTTGGACCAAGTTCTTTGACAGATTAATGGGACCAGTTTACCCTCGTCTGGTAAAAGAATTCTGGATACATGCATCTTGTTGCCCTAAGTTCATAGTTTCTTTTGTTCTGGGGAAAGAAATTGTCATTACTGAAGCCTTGATAAGAAAACTCATAGGATATGAGGAGACAGATGGAGTCACTAATCTACCATCTGGGCGTGTGGACATGACTGATGTGTATAAAGAAGTTTGCACCTCTGGAATTGCTTCTAACAAGGTCAAGGATCTGAAACCAGTTTACAGAATCTGGGATAAGATTTTCATGAGCTGCATTCACCACATAAAATCTTCAAATTCTCCAGATTATGTCAACACTGATCAGCTATACTTTATGTATTGTCTGAGTCAGAGTACCAAGGTGGATCTGCCATATCTTCTGTTTAACCATCTATGGACGCATGTTGAACAGTCAAGGGAAGAGTTCAGAAACAAGCACCAGAAGCTTAGAAACTGGATACCAATGGGAAGACTTATCTCAGACATTCTGACTGAGAATGGTCTTGTTAGTCATCTG